>JAWPHD010011483.1:0-83502 GCA_037043455.1 Cyrtodaria siliqua
AATCAATTCCATGCAGAGTTATTGCCCTTCCACTTAGTCAAAATTGCTATATTCAGTATATGCAATCTTGTGGAGCAAACTACCTTTACAGTTTTCAAGATATTGAATTGAAGCTTTGTATACACAATTTTGGTGTGGCTCGCTTAATTCCATACAGAGTTATTGCCCTTGCATGTAGTAACCATTGCTTTATTCAGCATTTGCAATCTTGTGGAGCAAACTACTTTTACAATTTGGAAGATATTGAATTAAAACTTTGTGTACATGATAAACATGAAGTGTGCATGTACATGGCACAATTTTGGTGTGGCTCGGTCAATGCCATGTGGAGTTATTGCCCTTGATCTTACTAAAAAAGTGTTTGCAGGGTAATTATCACCTTTAATGATAGTTCTAGTTACAGATAACTTTGTTGAACATCACAGATAAAGATCGAAAACTCACAAAATGTTTGAGATGTCTCAGATTTCTGGTCACTGATTTGTCAGTTTATTTTGATTATGCATTATCAAAATTATGAATGAGTGGCAGCATGAGGAATATATATCTACATACCAATATGCAAACTCTAATGTAAAATGGAGGTCACCACAAACAACCAAATTAAAAACAGACTTCGCTTATTAAAACATATAATGAAACAGTTAACAGAGTTTATGGAATTCTTGTTTATACTTAGATTATGCATAAAATCAATAGAATCTATACGAAACGGAAATCCTAACAACCCAAAATTACATTTTAAATATATTTTTTTTCATTTTCCTGTATAAATAAAATTTCATATTTGGGTATGTTTGAAATGTATTCGAACATTGACTGCATAACAATTTTGTTTTATTAATTTTGGGATGAGCTGTTTTCAAGCCTCGTGCATGTATTTTTTCATTAAAATGACTGATGTTTATTGATTGAAATTCAGAATGTTATACTACAGGCATTAGAAGTTCCTTTTAGTATAATAATAATATGCAAAATATGCCAAATGTCATACCACGAAAACTCCTATTAAAGAAGTAATACATGTTTTCCTTGTGCCCTATGACTAACAGTGTTTATGTGTGCCACCGATATGTTGTAGGGTCAATAGCTTTGTATACAGGACACGTTTACACAACAAATATATGCCAACACACTTTAAACAAGAAATCCTTGGATTCACATGTCTCGCCTTATGGGGTGGGACTTAAAAATAAAAGATAAATGATTTTTAAAAGAAAGTTTGTAAACAGTAAATAAAAACAAGTTTACCGTTTGCTGAGATGACATTTAGGTGCATTTGTTTAAAAACAAAATGTCATTCTATAAAAAATAATAATAATCAAAAACTCAATAAAAAAAAATCATCAGCTCCAAAAAGTAGGTCAAGGTCATAGATGAAATCCATGCCTCCAAATAGATGCACTACCCAAGACACAACTATGTCAAAATAGAATGTTTTGGCTGCCAAAGATTAAGCTATAAACTAGGTTTAAAGCATCTAGTGCATAATTATAGTTCATGAGAAAGTGATGTAAATGTAACAATCAAAGTTATCTGCCCTTTGCTTGGAGGCGAGGCTTCTAAAATCGCAGGTTTATCGGTCCCCAGACTGAATTCTGTTTCTCCGGACCGATTTTCTTAATTTCTTTATCAAACCTGGCGTCCCGTTTGTTTCCCTTCATAACTTAAATTTTTGCAATCATTAATATTATTTATCAAATTGTTTTTGCATATTACTTACGACCGATTATTTAGCAACAATAATGTATTTAAACCTATGGTAGAATAAGTAGAAAAATTGGAACTCAAAATTTGATTTAATTATATGCAGCCAAGCAGGTTTCAAGTCAAAATAACTGGATTAGCATACAAGTGTTAATTTTAATACTTGACAAATACTGAAAATTGACATGTGTCCCTTTAAAACTACACATACATGATATAAGTAAATATTAAGTAAATATTATCATTATTTTTTTTTTAAAAATATATGATATAATATAAATATACAAAAATAATAAAAAATGTCAGTACACAAATCAGCAAAGAAACTTGAAAAAGCTATATAATTTAGGAAAGCATCAAGTAATTTAAAAACAAAACATCCATAAGTAACGTTACGTGTTCCGAGAAGTGAAAACAGGGTTTGCTGGGGGTATGAAACAAAACCTTAATTTCGGCTTGAAAAGTTTGCATATTGTACATAATGTAAAATTAAAACATTTAATAGGTAATTTTACACAGGTTATAGCAGTTTTTAAGGTATTAATACTTATAATAGTAATAACACTTATATAATGGTTTATATTTCAAAGATAACGTCACTGTATTTCTAGGACTTGACTTTGAAAAAAAGAATAATTCAAGAAGGCTGCACATTATGCAAAATTAGTAGCCAATTATTAAGTACACTTAAGATAAGGTGAACCAATATTGATGCTCAAATAGTTGAAAATATTGTAACTCAGATGCTGAATAATAATCAGTTCAAAGCTTTGACATTTTTATTATATTTTTGTGTCCTCTGAAAAGGTATAACATTTTAAATCAATCAAGGTTTTTGAATTAACGTGACGGAAAATGGAGAATGACAAAACTTCTCTGACATAAGTTTTATGGCAGATAATTCCTAAAAATACATTTTCGAATTGGGGTTTTACAGCGCACCAACACAAAAAGGTAATATGACACCAACAGGAATGACCATTCCAGGACCACTCTCCATTTACATCGGGATACAAATATGCAGAATGGGCCTAGAACCTTCTTCCCTGCAGAACTGCAGAGTTGCTACCTTAAACAACAAAGGGCTGATGGTGAAGACCTTTAACGAACATGGCAAAAATGACACAATGAACGTAATATGGTGGAGATTTTATCCCTCTCTCTGTGTAAGCAGTGGACCTATTTATGCCCCATTGCTGTTTCTTTAGAATGAATGAATGGTGTTTTACGGCACGTCGACACATAAATAGGTCATATTGTGCGCAAAAACTCATGAAAAATGAAAAAATGAAGTATCGATTAAAAATCAATGCAAATATACAAAGACAAAACCATTAAAAAACAAGGGACGAAAACGTAGTCGTACAAACCACCCACGCAAACCAACAAATGCCCGCCAACGGGCACACAAACAAGCATATATATATATATATATAGAATTTAGAATTAATATTTACTTTAAAAGCATCACCCAAGCAATGTTTGTTGAGATTTATTGAAATATTTCTAGTTCACACGTGACCTTGACCTTTTGATTGAAAGATTAGGAGTCATCTAAACAATCAACAAAATTTAATGAAAATACTTTTTTTATTAGTTAATTTAATATTAAATATTGGGCCAAAACAGACGCAATTCTTCTTAGATCTGTGGACAATCCCATTTGAATATTTAATCTAATGTGTCCTTGACCTTTGATCTACTGATTATGATAGCAACAGGTGTATGACCAATTCCAATACGCACCAATATAGAAAGTTTAATGAACATTGATACATATAACCTAAAGTAACAACTTGGACGTAAATTTAACCGAATTGGAACGCGGACTTGGTGCCTTTGTTACAACAACAAGCTCTCTCATTCTTCGAACACTGGAATAAAAGTCTATCACATAAACCTGTGCTTGAAGCAGATGGTCACAGATATAGACTTTCCTCGCACAATTAAGTCATTGGAAATGGTAGATATCAGAATACCCACTGAGGAAATAGGATATGTATACATTGTACCCAAAATATAGCAGACAACGAATACCATTATACAGGCACTTGACAGAAATATTTTAAACCCAACTTTTGCAGATGGCCCACGATAAACAAATTTGATGCGTTAATGTCTAATCACTCAAACAGAATAATTATAATTGAATTGAATTGGGTTTTAAGGCGCACCAACACATGAAAGGTTATAATGGCGCCTAACAGGCATGAACATGCCAGGCTCATCCTCCATGTACATCGAGATAAAATATGGAAAATGGGCCTAGAATCATCTCACCCTGAACTGCAGAGTTGCTGCAAATTCTATCGTAGAAACTCCATTTACGCTGGAGCCACGTTTATTGTTTTTCTGCCACTGCTCTTTTGATGTGAACGAGATGGCACCTGAAACAATGCAGGGATCATGATGACCTTTAATGAACAACAACAAATGATAAAATGAACATGAATTTGGGGGGATTCTACCCCTCTGCCTACGCTGAATATAGTTATTTGATTGATATGAATATCATAATACAAAGCTATAAGCTAAATGGGCTATAATAAACATATTAACAGAGCTCCAGATATGCTTTGATATCAAAGGGTATTTTACCCCCTAAATAAACCGGCAGTGCTGTTTTTGAACTTTTTAAAGGGACACTGTCCGTAAGTAAGCAGATATTGAGCATAACCAAATAACTGTCTGACTTTTATTCAGTGAAATGTATACATGAAAACATGAGGATAGACCCTAAGAAGTATGAAGGAATACATTCGTGAGTTTGAAAAAAAAAGAGTTTTAATTATTATATGTAAATAAAGTGGGACCCACAATATTTACCTTTTCTGCGATCACGTGACTTCCATTAGCGCATTAGGTTTTCACCATAGTATGTATTGCACAATATGTATAGCCCGCTTAGCTCAATCGGTAGCGTTGACCGACCACTTTATGCTCACGCACACTATTATTACTGCGAGTGTAAAGAAAAGGCAATTTTAGTTTGGGCTGCGAGTTCAAACGCACAAAGTGGATTTTCTTTTTTTGTACCGCGATTGAATTCCGTTAAACAATCTTGCTTTTAATTAGTAAATATTGAATAATGTTTAGTGTGTAATGTTTGCGAACATAATTATTGTGTGTTTTATAAGCTAAAAGTTACGGACAGTGTCCCTTTAAAGAATGTTATAGTTGTGTTGCATTTTACTCAGGGATATGACATTTTTATATCAGGATTGTTACTTGTCAATGAAGCTTAAAACTGATGTTTACTCCTACTTTTAATGCTGATTTTCTAAGTTTTAATGCTGAAATACACCCAAAAATTGCTTATCTGGAACTCTGTTTAATTAAAAACAATTGAATAGGGTTTTAACGCGCACCAACACATGAAAGGTTATATAGCGCCTAACAGGAATGAACATGCCAGGCTCATCCTCCATTTACTCCAAAAATCAAACAAAACACAACCCTATTGGACATGTTAGAGGGAAAACATTTAAAAAATATCAAAATGTCATGTGGATTTCCAAAAGACATCAAACAAGTAACATGTTTAATGCATTTTAAATGCAGTACTTAATGCGGTTGGTTAATAGTTTTCTCTACAAGTTTCATTATTATACTCCAGGGGAATCTGTACGTAGCGTGCAGAGGGTAGTGCATTAGAATCAGATCGCTATCATCATGATCATACAAGCAAATATTCCTATCATATGAGCGCTATCGTTCGTACTAGTTATTAATGTAGATCCTAACTTTTAGTATGGTGATCCCATCTACTTTGCAGAGTACAGTAACAAAATTGCAGATAGTTTCTAAGTGCTTTAGTTTAAGTAGTTGATTTTTTCTTTGACACATGTATATTGGCAAGACTTTCATATCACCCATACAGCTTTGGTAATTATTTTTCACCAATTTGATCATTTCATGATTGTATTTATAATTTCTACAAATTAAGACTTGAATTGAATATGGGTTTTACGGCGCACCAACACAAAGAAGGTTATATGGCGCCAAACAGGGATGAACATGCCATTTACATCTAAATAAAATATGGAGAATGGGCCTACTTTCTCACCTGCAGAACTGTAAATTCTATTGTAGACACTCCAATTACGATGGAGCCACGTTTCCACGTTTGTATATGTGGTGTCATGAAGAAGACCTTGAACGAGCATGATAAAAAAAAGGACAAAATTCACATGAAGTGTGAGGTTGATTATCTGGTATTACGTTATAATTCAAAGTATAAATGTATAAATATTTGTTTTTGAAATTTCCCAGTTTCATGATAAGCCACACAAAATCAACACCGTCGAAGTTTGTTAATACATTTCATTGACCTAACCTTTCGTACTAACCTGTTCTCACAAAGAACAGATTCCCCAGGACTGTATTATGTTGATATAAAATGGAATGATAATAACAATAAAATAACAATAAAAGTAACACAATATACATGAAAATATTTCGAGCCTTGCATAATTATCATGAACAAGAATGCTGTAAATATAGCATAGTGTTAGCCATCCCGCCAACAACAGCCAAATCTTACATCATATGTAAACCGTGTCCTACTAACAATGTGGTTTATATATAATGTACATATTTTGAGAATCCAAACCATATAAGCAGCTTTAACCATCCAGATGAAACCCCAAAACTGAAGCATCGAATTAAGAGTTACCAACTCATGATTCATTTTATGCATATTCAATCATGGGTATTTTTAGAACCCGTGAATAAACCTTTACTTTTAATCGGCACATATACATTATTATATGACCCGAACAGCTGGATAGAGTTTTGAAGAACAGTTTTGTAGTGTAATATTGCCGTTATTTGGTGGTTTAGCTTCTTTAAGTTTGTATGTAACACACGGCCTACTCTTAACCTTTTTTGACGCCGAATTTTAACTGTCGTCTGCTAAAATTGAAATAAAGTGTTATAGAAAACATTCTTACTGAGTGGTGAACAATGTGAACCCTTATCAGCCTGCACATTAAGGACAGGTTGATCTGGGTTACCAGTGGTCGTTAAGATCAATGTTTTTGACTGTGGCAGCGAAAGGGTTAACACACTGAATTGTACACTGAAACATTTGTTACAATAGCAATAAGAAAATTACAGAAAAAACAAACTGTCCTACAACCAAATGGCTTGAATTAAGTTTAATACTGAGTTGATTCCTACCTCTCACTCTCCCACACTCACTCTCTCTCACATAGGTCGTATTTTTTTCACCTGTTCTGAACAGTGCCTCATGTTTTGGAACACTACTCTGATTTAAAGGTTCCAAACATTCTGTCCAAAACATCCAATGGAAAAGAACTAGACAAAATTTAGACTTTCATAATCTTGCTTTTTAATTTAACAACGCTTTTAGTTTATAATTGTTAAAACAGGTTAAACGGGCATATACATAATAACATGCAAGTAACATGACTTTTTGCTAAATTTTCATAAATTTGTTCATTTTTGTTTATTTAAACCTTGAATGCTATCTTAAACTCGGACAGTGTTCTGCCGGCACCACCATTTAAACAGATCCACTTCACACATTGTTCTAACTGTTCTGAACAGTTTTCTCAAATAATACATTTGGAGTAATCCAGGCAGTCAAAGGAATATGCCCGTGATTTCCTTCATTCATCCATGCACCCATATGCGATATGTATAAAAATAAAAAATAAAAAAGTGAAATATATTGTTCAGTTAAAAAGTAAACAAAAACAAATGTTCATGTATAAATAATGACCTAATTACTCTTCCAAGTGTGACACCAACAAATTGGAGACAACAACTATGATAAAACATATACTAAAAGAAAAAAGAAACGTAACTTGATTATTTCCGCTATATAATTCATATACTGTCACTTAATTCCATGTAATATTTCAAAGAAATCCCTAGATTTTTTGTAAAAAAAAAAATGTAGCTAATTCGAGGAAGTACAGAACTGCCGTTGTAGACTTTTTTAATGGAAGTACACTTTGTAATACAAAATTCATAAATGTTGAAGTTTGATCCATTTCAGTAGTGTATTAAATGTAAAGAGATTGCCAAATGTTGTGCCCTGAATTTGCTTACCTAGCCAAACGCGTATTCTATCAACATGATCATTAATGAAACTTTTAAGGATTAACATATGGTGTGTTAGGCGGTTTTAATTTTTTTTGTTGAAAGAAAATGTCTAATGTAGCCATGTACCTATCGAATAACAGCAGCATGTTATATGTGCAATATATAGCCGAAATTTACGAGCTACGTTTCTTTTTACCTTTAGTATTCATATTTCTGTTTCTGGAGAAAACTAGAAGGGTGTTCCACGGAACACTTGTGTCGCCTGACTTGCACTTTTCAAGTAATGGCCAGTTATGAGCTTGGTTAGGTTGCAGGTTAAAGTTTAATGAACGAGGGCATAACTCTGCCAAAATGAAAATCAGAGTTACTGGACATGAGTAACATTCCTTAGGTTAAGATGAAGATGTGTGTGAAGTTTCATGAACACAGGTCAAATACTTTTCAAGTTATGGCCAAGGTTAAGTTGCAGGCTTTTAGTGTGACGGACGACGACAGACGGACAAAGTGATCCCTAAGTGTCTGCCATGCTATGCAGGCCACACAAAAAGAGATTTTATAGCCTCATAACATACATTGTGAAGGTGTAGCGCTCACAACCTTATTGACTCTCTATAGAGGCGAGTTCTACATTTCTTCAGTATGCTCTGTACAACTTTACATTTGAAATCCTAAATAACTGTGTCTTGTACAAGTTTCTGGAATTGATGTAGTTGTGTTAACATAGCAATACTTAAGGCTTTATTTAACATATTAACACATGATATCAACACGAAAGTCCTAAAATAAAATGTAAGGAAAAAGACCAAGGCTTTCACTCCAACCAAATGAACAGTATTCAACAACAATCCCAATATCTTGGTATCCCAAACCAGTGAGCAGCTGCCACATTCCGGTGTTATGCTGCCATGTTTTTCTTAATCACTCTCCGAATCACTCCGGACATCCTTCATCTGAAAATTACCATTGACATTTGATTCCACGCATAGTATATGTTTTATTAATACAGTTATCAAACTATTGTCCAGGGCGCCTGTTTCAGCCAGAGTTTTTTTTGACCTTTCAGACAAAATTTAAGTAGCACCTAAAGAAGCTGTATAACAATGAAACAGTAAGTGGTAACAACAGTTTAGTGGTAAGTAAAAATAACTTACTTTTCAAAATCGGTTGAGAAATAAAAAGTTCATGGCGGAATTTGTTTTTGATAGGGCTTTTTCAATGCCAAATTCTGCTGCATCAAAAATTAGAAAGAATTTTTTTTCAGATATTTTTTCCAAAAATGGTCTTTAATGATGTGTTGGGACAAATGTAAATTAAGAGATCTTAAAAGTTTTATAGCAAACTATTGAGTTTATCTGGAGTTATTTGACATTTCTTAATTTTTTTCTGTCCCAGCAACCAGGAGTTTACATAGAAAAGCCTCATCAAAAAAGCATTTTGGCCTTAAAATATTTATTTCTCAACCAATTTTAAAAACTATTAAAGGTATTTTTTATTTACCACTAAACATACCAATAATATACAATTTATGTACCTATCATTAAAATTACTTATATATTACATATTTGCCTGTGATTTGTATAGGAAATACTGGGAATAGAAAAGCTATATCTACTCGTTTGCTCTACTGCGAAATATCTCCCAGGTATTTCAAAATACGAAACTTTGCTCGGCCTTTTCCGTCAGTGGCGGGAACGACAAATGACGTTCCGATTGTTTTACAGACGTCGTCGTCTGATTCTGCCACTGGGGAATTCCGCTTATGGAAATAAACAAAGAGTTCCGGTTCCACTTGTTTTGTTTGTATGACTTAACGTTGTCTTGGCGTTCTCGTGCAAACTGGTTTAAAAAGGCGTGAATCATTAGAAATATTAACAAATATTAACAAAATATCATTTTAAATTATGTATGATATATGTTAATAACCAGTGTTTTTGAGACACTGAAAATATCTACCTCGGGAGATATTTTCCGTATCTCAAAAACACTGGTTATTAATCTCTATGTAATTGCTGAAAAAAGTGCCCCGGACAACAGAAACATCTCTGAAGGTGGGCAGTAATACCCACTTAGATCTTCTGAATCTTGTTCACACGTTTGTAACATCATTTACTGTCAATGTCAACAAGGCATGTATATTTACATAATTTGTGTATAAAATATTGTTTAAAGTTATACCCACCCCTAACACACCCACCCCAACAATCCCCACAGCACTGGAAATGTTGGACTTGTTTTGAAGTGCTAACAGGTCAAATAAAAACATGCACATGTATGCAGAAATACAATTTTGTGTGTGTGTATAAGCGTTTATTTATCCTCGCTGTATTGCACGAAGCATTTTAGCGAGCAGACCTCGGTTTAAAGTCTCATCCGAAATACTGGTAAGGTAGGAAATGAACTTGGACCACATAATATATACTGTAAGCCAGGACAGTACCAGTTTTGTGAATAGTGGTTGTTACATGGTATCAGTGCACAATCATGTTAACCCTTAACCCGCTACATATCATATATAATGGACTGTTCTTTCTTTGAAATAAGACCATTCCATTTATTTGACAAAGGGGTGTTTTGGGGGAAATGATTGATAATCAGCCAGACTGATCAGCCTGCGAGTTACTCGCCAATGGACGAAAAGTCTATTAGTCGTGCTTAGCGGATTAAGGGTTAAAGGCTGTCATCACCTAAAGGGGTTAATGTTGCATACAGTTAAACCTGTTTTAAGAGAAACTGAAGGGAGAAAAAGGCGAATTTTAACACCGGTTGATTTTTATTTAAAACAATTGGGAAGGTGGTCTCTTAAATTAAGTGGTTTTAAGAGCAGGGTTGAATGTATATTTTAAAATAAATTCTCTACAAGTAGCCATGACAATGTGACTATTGTGAGTCTTGTAGACAGTCAAACAGCATGAGTATGCACATCTTTAAGTGGTGCCTACGATTCAGGTGTAGTTTCTATATCTATATACACAAACTGGGACCATCTGGGTGGAATCCCTTTTATACCACAGTGACTTCATTTGCTTAGGAGAGATAAAACGAGTACAATGGAATTAATGTCTCCTACTATTAAAACAAGATGCAAGAAATTGAAAAAAAGCACACCTGAAGAACCAGTCTTGAGGTGATCAAAAACCAGTCTAGAGGTGACCAACAACCAGTCTTGAGGTGACCAACAACCAGTCTTGAGGTGATCAACAAACAGTCTAGAGGTGACCAACATTGAGGTGATCAACAACCAGTCTAGAGGTGACCAACAACCAGTCTTGAGGTGATCAACAACCAGTCTAGAGGTGACCAACAACCAGTCTAGAGGTGACCAACAACCAGTCTAGTGGTGACTAACAACCAGTCTAGAGGTGACCAACAACCAGTCTAGAGGTGACCAACAACCAGTCGAGCGGTGATAAACTATCAGTCTAGAGGTGATCAACAACCAGTCTAGATGTGATCAACAACCAGTCTAGAGGTGATCAACAACCAGTCCAGAGGTGACCAACAACCAGTCCAGAGGTGATCAACAACCAGTCTAGAGGTGATCAACAACCAGTCTAGGGGCATCAAGTTTAATCCCATTACTTGAAGCAGGCTCAGTCTACTGTAGTTGTCAGACATCATGAATACTCTTAAAATTGATTACTGGTATAGATGGATGGACGTAAGTACAAAAATGCAACAAGAGTAATGTCAAGCGGGGCATATACGCCAGTCATTGGCAAGGTTAAGTTCCAGGTTAAACTTTATTCAAAAAGAAATAATTAAAAAATATAAACCAGAGTTATGGGCCTTTATCAGATGTATGCATCGGATGATGTTGAAGATGAAGTTCCATTGTTGTAGACCTTATACTTTAGTAACAATCACTTGCTAAAGGCAAGGTTATACCTTTTTTTCAAAGTGGAATAATTTCAAAAAATATGAATCATACAGTTATGGGCCTTTATCAGATGTATTCATTGGATCATGCTGAAGATGTTGACAAAGTTTCATTGTTGTAAACCTTATACTTTGAAATTCATTGGACAAAATCAGTTCCTCCCCTTTCGGATGGGACAATGAATTCAGTTTAAGATGCAATTTGAGGCACCAACGAAACACTATTGTATCTTATTCTTCATTCATTTGTAGTACAAAAACTTCTCTCTGACCCCTTAAATTATCGATTTATTATAGTTATTAAAGGCAGAATATGCTTATTAAAATGTAAAATGAAACAGTTGATGTGTTACAACTTAGAGAATTATGCTATCAAACCAACGGAATAGAATTAAACTTTACACACTATGCCGAATAAATATCAGTGTATTAATCACGCTATTAAAGCATACAATGGGTAGCGTGCAGATCCAAATTTTATATTATAGCATAGGTTTATTTATAGCACAGGTATTGTTTATGTAAACACAAGAGTTAAAAAGTTAGCAAGCATCTTTAATGAAGTGTATGTTGCTAATCAGAAGTTTCTATTAACAGCTGGGTACATCGGGTGATTGAATTGTTGGTAAAATTAAACACGAATACTTGACACAGAGTCTATATCATCTCCATTAAGGTTAACACTGAACATATTCTGACTTTAATACTGTACCTCTCCCCGCGTTAATGTGATGACGGCAATCCTGGCGATCATGTAGGTCCATATCAGATGCAGAAATTGTAACAATATCAGTAGTCCATTGAAGAAATAGTAGGCAGGAAATGGGTCGAGGTTGTCATAGACTTCAACTGACGCAGAATAGACAACTCTAAAAGTAGAGGTGAAACACAATTTGTATGTTTGTTTGTATGATGTTTTACGTCATTTTCAACACATGTAAGGTTATATATGACGGTCGATTTTTTGTGGTAGAAGCTGACCACCCACTTTTCCTGGGTAGAACCAGTACTGAACACCTCCCGCCATCCATAAGAATCGACAATTTGTAAAACCACTGAAGTTATAGGCTGAAAATAGACATAGGCTATGAAAAGGACAGGAGGCGATCTGCAAGAGTGATTAGTGTCAATCCAAAAACAAATGAAAACTTCCATAATGTGTTTCATATGAACTGTGCACATGCATGAGATTAAGTCACATGTTACCTACTGTTTGACAATGTCTGGTCTGGAAAGCATGACAACTCCACTGGTTTTGTTGCTAAATCATAAATATTTATGCTAACAGTTGAACATATAATTCAAATAAAATGTCACAAAATAATAATGTACAAGAGCCTTAAAGCACCATATCAATTAATATCAGAGGATGTAGAATTATTCTCAAACAAGTATTATTTAAAATGGTTCTAAAAATAATTATCAAAATACCATACAAAATACAGAAGATATGATGTATTGAAAATTTGCAAAGAAACATACCGGTAAATGGATGTGGCCCTCTTATACTACATAATAACTTTAACTACATTGTAGGAGGTCCTATTGTAATTGTTTTGACTTTTTAAGGCATCCACAAATACCCAAGCTGCTTACTTACATAAATGGGAAGTATGCCAGTCGTGAGACGATCCATACGATGATAAAGACAACCAGACACGCCTCACACGACCTCTTGTAACCACAGTACTTGAGCATCTTACCAGCCTGCAAAATACAACCACATAAATATGCAGCACAGTAGGTCATATACATTCAGCCATGTAGGTCAAATATATATATATATATACAGCTAAGCAGATCAAATATATATATACAGCCAATTAGGTCAAATATATATATATATATATATACAGCCAAGCAGGTCAAATATATATATACACAGACAATTAGGTCATATACATATATATAGCTGGGTAGGTCAAATATATATATATACAAGTAGGTCAAATATATTTATAGCTGAGTAGGTCAAATATATATATATACAGCCGAGTAGGTCAGATATACATATAGCTGAGTAGGTCAAATATATATATACAGCCAAGTAGGTGAGATATACATATAGCTGAGTAGGTCAAATTTACATAAACAGCCAAGTAGATCAAATATACATATAGCTGAGTAGGTGAAATATATATACATGGTATGCAACCGGAACCACTTTCCGTCACTGAATTAAACTCTGAAATTACGTTATCGGAAGTAGAAACAAGAAATATAACTATAAGTGACAAGTGCCCCCGAATTGACCTTTAACCTCTAAAGATGACCTTGACGCCATGGATCTGGATTTTGTGCGCGACACATCGTTTGTTGTGGTGAGCACTTGTGCCAAGTTATTTGAAAATCCGTCCAGGCATGCAAAAGTTATTGACCGGACACAATTTGACCTTTGACCTCTAAGAGTGACCTTGGGGCCACAGACCTGGATTTCGTGCGCGACACATCGTCTTGTTGTGGTGAGCACTTGTGCCAAGTTATTTGAAAATCCGTCCATGAATGCCAGAGTTATTGACCGGACACGATTTGACTTTTGACCTCCAAGTGTGACCTTTATCTTGAAGACCTGGGTTTTGCGAGCGACAAATCGTCTTGTTATGGTGATCACTTGTGCCAAGTTATTTAAAAATCCCTGCAGGGGTTGTGACGTTACAGTCCGGACACGAAATTGCGTACCTGTTTTTGACCTATGAACTGCAAGTGTGTTCTTGACCTTTGAGGTACGGACCTGGGTTTTGCGCGCGACACATCGTCTTGTTTTGGTGATCACTTGTGCCAAGTAATTTAAAAATCCCTGCAGGGGTTGTGACGTTACGATCTGGACACGAAAATGCGTCCCTGTTTTTGACCTATGACCTGCAAGTGTGACCTTGACATTTGAGGCATGGACCTGGGTATTGCAAGTGACACATCATCTTTTATGGTGATTACTTATGCCAAGTTATTTAAAAATCCCTGCAGGGGTTGTGACGTTAGGGTCTGGACACGAAATTGCGTACCTGTTTTTGACCTATGAACTGCAAGTGTGACCTTGACATTTGAGGTACGGACCTGGATTTTGTGCGCGACACATCGTCTTGTTATGGTGATCAATTGTGCCAAGTTAATTAAAAATCCATGCAGGGGTTTTGAAGGTACAGTCCGGACACAAACTGCAGAATTACGGACGGACCGAGCGATTACTATATGACCCCGAAACCTTTTCGGGGGAATATGCCCCAGAAAGGTATGCCCCCGAAAGCTTTCGGGGGCATAAAAATGGTTGATGATGCAAAGTGTGCAAAGCGGTAGACTTTGAAAATGTCCCCAACGAAATATTGAAAATCGAACAGCTCTCCCATCTGTAAATTCAGGAGTGGTTCAGGGAAATAATCTCCCACCCACGATTTTCGTAAACGATATAGCGGCGGAGATAAACAGTTTACATCTTGGTGTTCCATTACTTAATGGTGAAGGACTCAGTATATTGATGTATGCCGATGATTTTGTCTTAATAGCGGAGAATCCCGATGACCTTCAACATATGTTAAATGTGTTACACAACTGGACATGTAGATGGCGACTCTCAATAAATATTGACAAAACTAAAATAATGTATTGTAGAAAACAAAGAAGCTGCACTACCAATTTTCAGTTTTAATTTGTGATTTAAATACTGAAATTGCCAATTTATACCGTTACCTTGGTTTGGATATAAACGATACCCTGAACTAAACACATGGCATGAATATCCGAAGTGACGCAGGCGGAAGGGCACTTCGGGCGTTGATAGCAAAAAACTTTGCAAATAAATGACTTAACTTCGACACCTATGAAAAAATCTATGAATGTAGTTGTACCGGTTACCGATTACGCTGCAGTCGTATGGGGCTATAAAACATTTGAAAAATTGGACAAACTTCAGCACAAAGCTATACGGACATTTCTTGGAATTAGTAGACAAACTTTGTTTATCGCTCTTGACGGTGAAGCAGGTTGGAATAATCCATTGTCGCGATGGCATTGTGACATAATATGATTATGGCACAGACTTGTGAGACTACCTCCTAGAAGAATTTCTCATCGCGTATTGCTTTGGGACATGGAAAATACAATGGTGCTAAGAGACACTTGGTGTGCAGAGGTAAGACATATCTTTGATCATTGTAACATGCCACACTTCTATCATTTGGATATGACAAAGAATGTGTCTGTCAGGTACTTGTCTGAAAAAATGAAACAAACCATGAGACAAAGTGTATCAAATAACTGGCTAAATGAGTTGCAAAATGCACCAAAGCTCAGAACCTACAAACAGTTTAAAGCCTCGTATGTCTGTGAGCCTTATCTTAATAGACAGCTATCGCTCAAGCAAAGGTCGGCTCTGGCAAGATTCAGATGTGGGGTATTCACTCTCGCGATGGAACTAGGCCGGTACAGGCGTCCGCAGGTACCGATCTCTAACCGGGTATGCAGAACGTGTGGCGACGGTAGCGTAGAAGATGAAAAACACTTCCTGGTCGTATGCAATTTGTATAATGAACTAAGAAGGAAACACTTCCAACACTGTGATAGAACTGGCACCGAAAGTGACATATTCAAGCGCATAATGGAGAAGGAGGACAGTAAAATAATATCAAACTTTATAACAGAAGCATATAACAAGCGCAATGTGATCCATGTAAATAAACGTTGACAGTTAACAACCGAATGTGTGTGTTAGTGACACAGGATTATTATAGCGGTGTTTTATAAAGCACACTAAACT
The DNA here is from genome assembly GCA_037043455.1 of Cyrtodaria siliqua. Classification (NCBI taxonomy): domain Eukaryota; kingdom Metazoa; phylum Mollusca; class Bivalvia; order Adapedonta; family Hiatellidae; genus Cyrtodaria; species Cyrtodaria siliqua. The sequence goes on from JAWPHD010011483.1 coordinate 16,406, forward strand.
CTATGAAGTAACAGTTATATTAAACTCTGCAATAAGCGTGAGTGGCTATACAATTAGAAGCCGAACATGTTGAGCGACAACGTGTATCAGTGTAACAAACCGAAGATTATTTATTTGCATAAATACCGGAGTCTAATCCAATGCTGTCTATACATAACTGTTTATTGAAATACGTACACACATTATATATTTAATATGAACTATTATCACACGAATTAAATCCAAATACGTAGGCTAAGTAGTGGCAAGAAAATGTTATATTGAAAATCTACAGAATTAGTTACTAACAAGTATTTCTCACCTACGTATAACATTTGTGTTTGTTGAAAGTGCATCATAAGCCTCTGTAGGCCGGCTGTTTGAATATTGAATGATTGTTTGTATCATGTATGTAAAACAGGTTGTACTATAATAATAAATAAAATATCTATCTATATATATAGCAAAGTACGTCAAATATACATATAGCTGAATAGGTCAACTATATATTATATACAGCAAAGCAGGTCCTGTTTCACTGTGGTAGTATCGAGAACACAGAGCATTTCTTCTTCACGTGTCCAACCTATCACATTAATCGCTTAGAACTTATCAACTCTCTTTCAAATATATGTACTATCTCAACTAATATTCTGCTACGTGGGGACCCCAATCTCAGTTACGAAACAAATGAAGTGATCTTCGAAAATGTTATATTAAAAAGCAAACGATTTTAAACTGACATAACTTATCAACATCAGTAAATGAACAAGTTAGATGCTGCTAGTACGGATGATTCGCCCCTACCCAATGTCCCCGCCCAGATTTCCCTTACACTTTTTATATATAAATATATATTTATAACAGTATTAGTATTATTCTATACATAAATGTTATTATTTTTTGTGTGTGCATTTTTTCTTAGCTTTCAAACATACTTTTCCTTCTAAATGCTTAAATTCTTCATTGAGCCAATATCTGCAATTTAAAACACAATTAACAAATATTTACCAGATTGAACTTTTTTTAATTTCATGTTTGCATGACACATATCAAAAATTAGACAAAAATACAACCCCGAGGTGATCAGACCCATGATGTGTAAAATGAGGCAGAATTAGCTAAAAATCATATTTAAACATGAATTTTTCTGTGATCTCTTCCTAAAATGCTGTTGTTTTAGAACCTGGTAAAGATGAATCAATGTATCCTGTAAAATGTAGAAAAGCGAACTTGTTTTTTTTTATCTACCTCCTTCATCTGTAGGGCACGAGTATTCAAGGGAGATAATAGTGTTGTGAGTCCTATAGCCCCCACTTCACTTTGTGAAAGCTGGAGTATAATTAAATTGTTGATTTACTTACTGCCATCGGAAAATCAGCAGCGTCGTGAGCTAGTAACACTAGCGTTCCGATACGTACAAAATTCACTGTCCATGAAAAAAATATCAGTAGAATGGTTGCTATATGGTGAATAATCATCTGCTTGAAATCCTGAAACAAACATAGATATAAACTTAACAGTGATTACAAGAAATTACAGACAATATTAATTCTTATAATTCCAACAATTAACAAAGATATTTGTAAAAAAATACTTGTTTTTCAAGTTTTCAAGTTCTTTTTAAGGTACACAGTATCCAAGAATTGTGATCATATTTGCTAGGAAATGTATATATGTATTTAAAAATGATTATGTGCTGACACTTAACCAATGAAAGACAGTTAAAATAATCTGCGTATAAAAGCAAGCAAATATAAAATGAATCTAAATCTGTTGCAACTCTCTGTCTTCGCTCTTGTGCAATTTAAGCATGTGACTGTTTCAACAACAGCACGGCAGACACATGCATGCAGACACTAATCTGTGCTCTGCCAATCGGAATCAGTTAATTCCAGTAAGTAGGTTACAGTAAATCATGGTGACCTAAAGGGTTGTACTGTCAATATCTGTTTACATGTATGAAGTTTGAGTACTGTTTCTAACGATGAGCTGAGCTTATTGAAGTAAAAACAAAACAGAATGAAATTAAATACATTAAGTAGGTCAAGGTCACTCAGACTGACTTACATTTGGATTGATTTGTATTACTTACAACAGTGTTTCTATAGGAAGTTTGAAGACTGTGTCTAGAAAGTGAGTGTAATAGTGAGTGTAATAGTTTAGGAAATGAGGTGAACATAATTGTTGACCAGAATAAGTCCAGTAAGAAGGACAAGGTCAGGTATGGTGACCTTTATTTGCTGTTGACCAGAATAAATTCATTCTTTTTAAGAAGGCAAGGTGAACTGTTTGGTGTTGACCAGAATAAATTCATAAAGTAGGTAAGTGTCAGGCATGGTGACCTATGCTAGGCGTTTCTGTGAAGGACATTATGGGTGGTGATTTTGCATGATATTTTTAACCAAGTATTCCTTTGGAAAAAGCCTGGTTATTAGATTACCGAATGTTGTTTGGCGGGGCACACTGACGGCGACAAAATCATGGGTTCCGCTCCATAAAATTTGTTAGGAGTGAGTTACTGCGACGGAACTGGCTGGGGAGGTAGCTTTTACGGAATGGAAGGTTGGGATTTCATTTGGGGTCATGGGGTCAATCACAGGTACCGGTTTAAAAAAAAAAAAAAAAAAAAAAAAAAAGTTATATTCTATTAAATACTATTTTTTTTTTTTTTTTTTAAACCGGTACCTGTGGGGTCAATGTCACTGTTATTTACATTAGAAAAATGTTTTCCACTCAAAATAACTTTTGTTAGAAGGTACTGCGCCGAAACTGGTTGTGCAGGTACCTTATATGGAAAGGAAGGTTGGGATTGCAATTGGGGCCACTGGGGTCAAGGTTGCTGCAAGTATAAATTGAAAAATGATTTCCGCTCAATTATTTTCATTAGGAGTCTGGTATTGCGATGATAATTCTTGGGTATGTAGCTTATATGGAAAGGTAGGTTGGGGTCAAGGTCGCTGTTCATAAATGGTTTTCGCAATAACTTTTATTAGAAGTGAGGTATTGCAACGAAACTTGCTGGGTAGGTAGCTCATATGGAAAGGAAGGTTGGTTTTGCATTTGGGGTCACCGAGTTTAAGGTCAAGGTCACTGTTACTATAAATAGAAAAATGTTTTCCCTCAATAACTTTTGTTAGAAGTGAGATATTGCAGTGAAACTTGCTGTGTAGGTAACTTATGTGGAAAGAAAGTTTTGATTCCATTTTGTTGTGTAGGTAGTTTATAATGGAATAGAAGCTTGAGATGGCATTTGAGGTCACTTTGGTTTTCGTAAAATTGCCAGGTTTCTTGTTATATGGTTGAATGGCTAAATTGGCAATAGTTAACACAAACTCCACAGATAAAACACGTTGACTTTCTTTTTTTAATAAGTTTAATATTTTGCTTAAAGTTTTCCAGCCATGTTTTGTTTCATGAACATGTTTATGTTTATTTAAATCAAAATCAATACACAACAATACACATTGCAATATCTGTGAAAAGCAAAAATAAGATTTTATTTTATTTTATTTGATGACTTAGAAAACTTTGAACAGGTAATTTAATCCAAAGGTAAATGTATTTATCAATTATCTGGCAATAGTTGTGCAGCTATGCAATTCAGATTTACCTCATTTCCCCGTGCAGTCACGCAGTGGTAAAAGTAACATCTACGCCTGGTGCAAATAATACTTACTTTTACATACAACTTAGTAGCGGTTTTAAATATATGTTTCTCTCCGGGACTATCAAGAAATGTTCATATGATGTTTAAGAGTTAAATTTGTTAATTGATAATACTACAAAAAGGGTACCTTTAAAAAGAAATTGTTTGATTTTTCTAAACTTTCTAATTGTTTATAGTTTGATCAAAGAAATATATTTGAAAACTATGACATCATAATTGAGTATATAATAAATTTGCAATAAAAGCGATTGAGTGATTTCTGTTCAAAACAAAACACATTCAGTAAGTTCACTTTGAAACTTTCGAATTAATCGAGTAACACAACTGGACAAGATTAATTACTTGGGTCTTAAGCCTCATCGGAAATTGGGTTGTACATGTAGCTTAGTTGCTCTTGATTTCATAAGCTTACAGATGGAAGGACTAATTAATGGAACGGCTCCTCTCCTTATTCGCAGGTTTCAAGTGAACTTGCTCTATGTCACATAATGATCCCACTGGAACAATACAGTGTCCGACAAACCACATGCCCGAACACCACCAGATGTCCAGGTTACCAGAAATTTCTATCGGGAGTCAGTCAGGCTACTACATATTTGCCTGTCAAAACTGTGTCAGATTTTAGCTCTAATCAACACCATTGTTTTTACAGCTAATTATTCAAGATAATATTTTATTCCACGCGCAGGGAACGAAATGGGCGCTCGCCCCCTCGCAAATGCGAGCTGGACGAGGTACGGGCGAGTACACAAACAGGTGCACTAGTCCGTATTTGCGAGTGCTGTAATCTGCTGTAGTCTACCCAACATCGTCAAACATACACCTTGCATACATACAGCAAAAGGACAAAAGTGTCTGAAAATCCATTTCGTTCACTGAGATGTTTAAAAGGTGACAGAAAATAATAAATATGGGAGACACGGCTCTTGTACTTGACTAGAAAACAGTCTAGGAAGTGATCACTTGTGATTGGCAGGAAACGCTGGCTGTGAACCAATCGCTACGCATCTTATAAATGACGGCAAATCAAAATGGCGGTGCCCATTTGTTTTCATAGTATGTGTGCGGTCAAAGGCTTAGCATGTAAGAGATTTTTACTTTCTCGTGTCTAAATGCAAATAAAAGACAATGTAGGACGATTTTGAACCTTACTGAGGTTACCTCTGCGTGTTTTAGTATGTTTTATCAGAGAAAACAGTCGATTTACACCAGTGGTCGCGAGGGACAAAATAACGCGACACGTGTTTCTGAATGTCACACATTTTCGTCGGTCACTTCCTAGACTGTTTTCTAGTCAAGTAGAAAATATACACGAATGGTGAATTATATAATAAAATGGCTTTATATATGTTAGAATGATTTTTGTTCTGATTTTATGGATATTTATTATACGGACCAGTACTGATTGACACGGACCAGTACCCCTTAAGGTCCACTGGTCCGTAAAAACCAGTACTACATCGCATCCCATTTTGATCCCTGCAAGCGTCTACAAAGAAGGAATGGTTTCGTTCCCCAGATAACTCAAATAATCATTTAAAAACTCAGAATGAGACCGCCTCACGCATTCCGGACTACCAAGTTCAATTTGTGGTAGCCCACGAAAATTCAAGATTTGTCGGACCCTGCAATACCTTCTATAAACACTGTTATATACATAGAGGGTATCTGAAATTCAAGCTGAAAGTACGAGACTGGTGTGTGTCCAATATAACTAGAAATGTGTCCATGCCCAGCTCTGGCATTTTGGAAGCGAGATACAATATCATTAAGGAAGGTTTTGTGTTTTTTTTTAATTTTCAGTAATAGCAAGTATCAGGGTTCTGTATGTGTTATATGATGATAGTTTAAAGCATTTAGCCTTTTGGGGCTATTGGTGACTGAGAAACCTTAACCAGAATCAATGAGTCAAGATCAGTCAAGATCAGTCATGATGACGAACTGTTGCAGTTAAGGCTGAAACGTTTACACGTGTACACGTAAAGTACAGGTTTACTTGTACAAATCTGGTCCTAAACATTTACAAAGCCTGTAAATGGTTACACAAGTATTCTTTGTGTTTTATTCCCCATAATCCCAATAAAAGTTTTAAAAAACACTGGTCTTACACGAGTAATATTATAAACCACCGTTCTTGTGGATTAATTATTTTCAGAAGTTTTATTGTACAGATCAAAGTTCATTTGAGATTACTCCCAATACAGTTGATTTTATCATTTCCCGCGAAATGTAAACACGTTTCCAAATATAGAAATACGCTCCTTATTTGGAAAACGTAGTACAGAACAAGAGTCTCTCGAGATTCTTGTCTGATGTCATGACCCATAATGGCCGACAATTGGAAAATGTTTCAGTAGCCGACTGATAATTTTGATTCGTAACGTCAACATCGTAACTAATATTGTCGCCAGCTTTCAGTTATGTTGAAATTTGAAGTACTTACATAGGTGTCAAAATAATTTACACATTATGATAGTCCATACTTGCCAACCGTCCCGATTCTGGCGAGACGGTCCCAATTTTGTTTTCCGAAATTCTACAAACAACTTGATTTACAGTAAGTGTTTGAGTAAGTTTATGTCATTTTGGACCCTAGAATGCAGGAAATTGCTTCTCAGAATCAAAAAATAATACCGTCCGTGTACACGGTTACGGTTTGTGTACAACGCCTTGTGTTTACTGATTTTAGTAAACGTTTCAGCCTTAGTTGCAGTTGGTCGTAATTTTAGTACACATCTTGCTGTATCTGCATATTAAGCTTGAAGAGTTTAAATGGTGTTTTACGTTATTTTTAGCACATGTTAGGCCATATATGACTGTCGATTTTTTTGTGGTAGAAGCTGATCACCCGATTGTTCCTGGGTAGAACCAGTACTGTACTGTATACCTCCCACCATCCGTAGGAATCAACACTTTCTCACTTACAAGTCGGGCTCCCACGGTAGTAATCTTGACAAGTTTAGATTTATCAATGAAATAAAAAACCTTAACCAGAATCACATGAAATGGAAAGGTGAGTCAAAGGTGAGTCAAGGTTACCTAATTTGGGATATATAATGCAGTACTAGTGTAGATGTATCTGTGTATGAAGTCTGAAGAGTGTATGTGATATAGAAACACACTTAAAGAGAAACCTTAAGGCCAAAAAAAAATACCTGTGTTTCCGGTGGCCCGACGACCCCACTTTTAAGGGGCTGACCCTAAAACTTTTATGAAAAAAAAAAATAAAAAAAAATAATAAAAAAATTAAATTGTTCTGAACATTGATTTATCACAATATATCGAGGTTAACTGACATCACAGAGAAACTTTGTTGTATCATCAATTTGTATGGGATTAATGAGATAAATACATGTAGAATCTCACAATATCTTGCTCCAAAAAATAAATAAGAAAAAGCAAAAAAGAAATGCCGACCAACCTACCATATTGTTTTAGAGCATGCAATAGGAAACACTTATTTTTTTTTTGGCCTAATCAAAATATGACACGCATACTATTTGCAACTGTTAATAAGAATGTCCAAAATAGATATATATATATATATATATATATATATATATAATGAATGCTATCTGTTGCCTTTCACTTGCAATGTTCCAGGCATTACGCAAGCCCAAGAATAAAAGTCTGTACCTACGGTTTATTATACTGTTGTTCACGGGACGCTATAAGCAAAAGACAACTTTATCAATGCTTACCTTTTTAAACGAAACATGGTTTTAAACTTATTACATATTATGGAGAAGGAATAACAGCTAATAAGGTAGTACGGGTCTACACAAAAGTTACAACTTCAGTTTTGCTACTGCAAGGTTTCCCCCCATCCCCACACGCTTTCACCCCAACAAAGTTGTTAATTTCATGAGCTGGCTCGACATTTTGAAATTTACTCCCGGTTATACAGCAATTATTCTATAGTGGAAAATAACAAACTTTATCAAAGTCCTGGAGCAAACAACTGATAAAGTCATATAAATGCTTAAAATGTCACAGGGCTACAAAAATATGCAGCCAGACCTGGGCTCAAACCCGGGACCTTCGGACTACCGTTCTGATGCTCTACTGAGCTAACCAACCGGACAATTCAACATCAATCAACCAGTTACATATCTATGAACCTTGACACTTTCTTATGCAACATTACAATGTTATGTTCTATGAATAGAATCTTACATTCATGCCCATTTACTATTGAATTTATTAAAACTTATTCACAGATGTTGCTCGGAAACCACTGAATCATATACTTTTTGAACTAATGAAATTTATATATTCAATAATAACTTAACGAGTATGTAAGATTCTCTATGAATATTACCTTCCTCTTGTGATCTGTAAGTATGGAAAATACCAGACACCAGTAAAACGACAGTTCTACAAGGTAGTACACGTATATATCGTTACTAACATCCTGCAAAACAAGAAGCAGTTAAAGACAGTTCCCAAGTTTTAACTTCATGCATCCTATTTTCTAAATACACTCTAAAACATCATCTGACCTATAAACTTATCCTAATCACACTTAGTACAGGTGTAGCAGTATCATCTGACCTATAAACTTATCCTAATCACACTTAGTACAGGTGTAGCAGTATCATCTGACCTATAAACTTATCCTAATCACACTTAGTACAGGTGTAGCAGTATCATCTGACCTATAAACTTATCCTAATCACACTTAGTACAGGTGTAGTACAGGTGCAGCAGTCAACTTAATCCTCCTCTGAAAGTTTCCCCGGGGAAAGAATCAGCTAGCCAATTCTTTCCGAGGGGGAAGAAACTGACTAGCTCATTCTATCCGCTCTTAGTTGAAAGTTTCCCCAGGGGAAAGAATTGGCTAGCTGATTCTTTCACCTACTCTCTTGAAATATTTTCTTTTAAAAAGAAAGGTTTGTTGTTTTGTTGTTTTCTTCCTGGTTTGACTTTGCAAATGTTTGCTCAGATTATTATATGGCTTGCTGATTCTACCTCCCCACCTCCCACAAACCCACCCTCCCGTACATGAACATTAAAAAGGAAATTCACAATTTAGACAGATCCCTCTCCACATTGGAAGGGACCGGTAGTACAGTGATTTCCAACATCAGAAAATTTCCTGTCAAACAGTCTTTTAACTTATTTTAGAATTATTTTATAAAATTATTATCTAGAATTTTGTGATTCTTGATTCCAAGAAACTCATTACTCAGTGTAGAGACTGTTTCTAAGAACTGACTGAGTCTCTCCACTTTTGCTATAAAATTAAATCAATCAGAAGGCTTTGTTCATTAAAATTTAATTGCTTCTATCACAACATCCTTTCCTGGTATCATGACATCATTTCCTGGTATCATGACATCATTTCCTGGTATCACAACATCATTTCCTGGTATCATGACATCATTTCCTGGTATTATGACATCATTTCCTGGTATTATGATTTCAGTTTCTACAATTGTGATGTCACATCTTTTCACTCAACCAGTTTTAAAAACTGTATAAATTACTGTAAAAAAGGAGATTTAGCCTGTTTGTTTCTCTCAAAGAGTAATGAGTTTCTTGAAACCAAGAATCACAAAATTCTGATATAAAATAATTCTAAAATGATTTAACCGACTGCTGTCAATGTTATTCTCTTTCAAAATTTTGCCACTGAATTTAATTTCAAATTTATTTTGGCTATAAACATGCCGCGTTAGCCAAGTGGATCACTGCATGTTCAACTGGATCACAAGATACGGTTTTGAACTTCACTGGGTATCTTTAGCCTGTTTATGCAAGACATGTCCCCTAACATTGTCCGCCGGATGGGGATATACATACCAAGCAGTCCCCTCAATTATCCGATCATGTTAAAGAACAACAGGAATCTTTCTGATAGTTAGATGAGCATATGCGAAGTTTCATTGAAATATGCTTATTACAGAAACTAGTAAACAAACAGTTACTCTGTGGATGTCAATTTAAGAAAATTAGACACTTGTGAAAAAACAAATCTGCTGGGCAGCCTGTTTTCAAGATGTGTTTTTTGATCATAAATAGGCGTTTCTTCACAGAACACCGATATAGCAATCTTTAAATTTGATAAAAGTGCAGAAATATTGAGTATTTCATATTTTAGATTAAAATTGCATAGGTAGAGCTTCCGGTGAGGGAGTGTAATAAAGCCACGATATATTTATAATATTACTCTCATTAAATAAATAAATATATGCAAATGAAGGCAGAATTGCCGTTCTGTCTTTTCCAATCAACTCAGTGTGCATCAGAATTGCAATGCCTATAATTTCAGTTAATTTTGAATTTAAAATATCGGCAATCAAAGAGGTTGCTTGGTGTCGTACGGAGAAGATGGAGTCAACATACAACATCATCATTACGCAACATTATCTAATAGGTAGCTACACTAATAAACCATCTGTACAAGTATGAGTTGTTCTTGTTTAGTTATATGATAAACAAAATGTCACATTTGGGCCTATTTTAATAATATTGAATTTTTTAAACTCACTGGATAAAACTGGTACAATGCTCCGTACAGCCTTGCATCATATCGTTTTATCAAACTTGTTTAAAGGGACACAAGGCAATCTTGAGTTTTATTCAAACATTAAAATGTGCTCCTCGATTTACTTATCGTGCGTTATTTTGACTTTAAAAATGCTTGCATGTAATTAAATAACAAATTTAGATTTCAATTTTCTTCACTATTTTACCAATTTTTTAAATATATTATCAGTGCAAAATTATAAAAAAATAGTAATATGTAAAAATAATTTGCTTTAAACTATATTAATGATTGAACACGTTGAACAAAATGCAAGTTGAGAGAAAAACTAACGGGATGCCCTGAGTTTTTTAAAAATCAAGATTACCGTGCGTCCCTTTAATAAATTAAATACTAAACAGGCACACCTGTTTACACATCTATAAATAGTTTCTGTATTAATAAAACCATGAATCATGACAAACAACTTACTAGTTTGGGCCAGTTTCTCCAACAAAAATTGGTCTCCCAGAACCAAGGTTTCTGTAATAGAAAACAAACATGCCGTAGCTGTAGAAACATGTGTTAGCTGTATTCAACATGAAACAATCATTCAATTTTAGTTGAGCATGAACTGCAAGTGAATACATCTATTTAAACATTTGACAGCTATATTGAACATGAACAGGTCAATTCATTTTAGTTTGCATATGGACTGCATGTGAACACATCTATTTCATTCCAACAAACCTAGTGCAATCGCCCGCATGTAAAATAAATGGCTGACGAAAAAAATCAAAAAAATCTGCCCGCATGTAAAAAAAATGTTGACCAAAGAAGAAATACAAAAATAGTACGCCCTCTTCTTATGTTCGTCTCATATTTGTAAAAAAAAGTATTATTTATTGTTGTTGTTTTCACTACACTGAGCGTCGGGGTTAGTAAGCACTTCCAACTGATAGAGGAAAAAAATGAGTGGCAATGTGCTTTCGAAAAAATATGGATTGAAATCTACGATCTTCAACGGTATATTAGGCCATTATCCACAATCTGATTTGTCGTTCTCCGGAACATCCGCATCAAGAAATCGACGATCAAAAAATCAAAATTAAAAAAAATAATCACCCACATGTAAAATAAATGGCTGACGAAAAAAAACAAAAAAACTCGCTCTCTTCAGGTTAAAAGCACTGGCCTATTAAAAATCAAAAAATCGCTCGCTCGCTCCTCTGTTTTCCCCTGAAAATCCAAAGAAATATTTATCAAATTGGTATGGCCTCAGTAATAAAGCAACCTGAAATGATACTTACATTCCATAATACAACAAGGCCGTAGGTGAACGAGGTGATGTAAAATAGAAAGTGCCAGCTGAAAAAAATAAATAGTAAAAAATTGTTACTTTTTGCAGTTAATCGGTGATCCGAAGTTCAGTTACATTTTATTTTAAGGGACACATGGCAATCTTGAAGTGCTTATCAAGCATTGATTAAAATTAGCATCTTGATTTATTAATCCAGGATCATTTTGACTTTAAACCTGCTTGCATGTAGCAAATTTTGAGTTTCCTTCTTGTCATCTTATTCTATCACAGGTTTAAATATATTATGGTTTAAGTGTTACCTAAATCTAAATATTTACATGCAGTGTTGCATGCGTCTCGGTGTGTACATGTTGCATCGCATGATTTGGCCTTGAAGAAAGTTAAAAATAGTATAGATGTAAACATGCTTAGCATCAATGCAAATTATTTATGCAAATTCATTTATGATGAAATTTGGACTATTTTCATTGGACTATATTAGTGGGGAAGCTTTAGGAACAACCTTTGGGCGGTATATAAACATACTCTGAGAGCAGCTCAGCAGTTGAGGTGAGATCAGTTTCAGTATTCTTTATCAAAGTTAGATATGGATGCTTTTAAAAAATATAATTGCGAGAGGATTTAAGAGGATTTAATACATAGTGTGCTCATCTATAATAACAATGAAATTGGATTATTTGGGCTAAACCGGAATTATTGGAAATTAATTTAGACTGAAAGGACACTTACTGTTTTCAATTAAAGAGAAACTTACTGTTTTGGATTTAAGACTGTTTTGGGTTTAAGAGACACTTACTGTTTTGGATTAATGAGACACTTAGTCTTGCTAATCTGAATTAAAGGAACATTGGACAATTTTATTTCGACTTATTCAAAAATTGGATATTAATGAAAAACTGGATTTGTGTATTCTGTAAGTGAATATTTTATGCAAATAAATTTGTTAGTTATATTTGAGTGTGCGGGTTTTGCTTCCTTTCTCATTGAGGGCTGTAACCGGAGGCCCAGTTTCAATCCTCCATGGCGCCACTGAGTTTCATCGGTGTGTTCTTGGGCAAGACACTTTCCATTAGCCTCGTCCATCAGATGGCGACATTAACCGGGCGGTTCCATGTATTGGTCTATCCTCCCAGCATGTTAAAGAACCATAGGAATCTATTTGATAATAAGAGTAGGGCAGGTTCCCGGATCCCTATGAATCCTTCACCCTCTCTCTGGGGCGGCTGTAAATAACCAATACTGTGTTGATGAGCCGTTAAACAACATTCAATTCAATTCCTTCTCCTTACATTTAAAACCTGTAACATTAAGAAATAAAATATTTCCAGCAGGTTTATATTGTTCCAGTTTAATACCTGGTGGGTGGGAGTTGATGTTCATTGAAACAATGGGCTGCAGGCCTGCGATTTCGATGTGTTTAAAGTCCCAAACACCAGGTTTTGATCTCGCACAATAAACCTGCTGGAAATATATTATTTCTTACCTGACATGAATTTTATGTATCATGATACACATTTTTTCGAGTGACTGCATAAAATAAAAATTCTCCCTCAACACCAAACGAGCATAATTTACAGCTTCATCCTATTTGCAATATAATCAACAGTTAATGATGTATAAAAACTATTTGCTTTAAACTATTCTTAGAATTAATATTAATGATTGAACAAAATGTTACGTAGGAAAACTAACGGGACGTCGTGCGTTTTTAAAAAATCAATAAGGCAATTAAACATGCAGTTTTTTTTATTGTAAATTAACAAAGTGTAAAAGGTAGGTCAAGGTCATTTATAGTGACCTGATTTGGGTAGGGACATATTGCTGTCATACATATGTAAGGTGTATGAAGTTTGGAAACTGTATGGCTTTTGGTATCTGAGAAACTGAGCTAATAAAAACTTGAATGTAAATTTCAATGTAAATTATAACAAAGTGCCAAAGGTAGGTCAAGGTAATTCATACTGACCCACTTTTCACTGGAACATATCGCTGTCATGAAGTTATCAACATTTGTAAAGTTTGAAAGCTCTAATGCATCTGGTGTTGGAGAAATGGACTTAACAAACAAGAGGTCAATGACCTTGAAGCTCTACTGGCAGGTTCTGATAGCTAGACCAGCATACCTGTGAAGTTTCATGAAAATCTGTCAAGTAGTTTCAGAGTAGTCGTTACAAGTTTTTATATATCACTCTATGAAAACAAAGATGACTGCTGGTAAATATGTTTATCGATTCAAAACAAGATTTTCAACAAGGACCAACATCATGTCATGCTGATCATTTTAGAAAAATCCCATATCAATATCACTTATAGTTTTCAAAAAGTAGTCATTAAAAACTTGTTTTTTAAATCTATTTTTAGCTGTGGTGGCCATCTTGAATTTCCGGCCGACCTGAAATTTTGCTAGTATCAACTACATATCAAGAGCAATATTCCAGTGAAGTTTCATGAAAATCCGTCAAGTAGTTTCAGAGGAGTAGTCGCTACAAGTTTTTACAACATAACTACATGTTAACAAAGATGGCCGCTGGCAGCCATGTTTAATGTTGAATCAAAATGATTTTCGACAAGGACCAACATCATGCTATGCTGATCATTTTATAAAAAGTCCCTTATCAATATCACTAACAGTTTTCAAGAATTAGTCGCTACAACTTGTTTTTTTTTTAAATTATTTTTTAGCAGTGGTGGCCGTCTTGAATTTCCGGCCGACCTGAAATTTTGCTAGGACCAACTAGATATCAGGAGCAACATTCCTGAAAATGAAAATCCGTCAAGTAGTTTCAGAGGAGTAAATACAAGTTTTTACTGTATAAATCTATGTAAACAAAGATGGCCACTGGCAGTCATGTTCAATCAAAATGATTTTCGACAAGGACCAACATCATGTCATGCTGATTATTTCAGAAAAAGTCCCATATCAATAAAACATAGTTTTCAAGAAGTAGGCGCTACAAACATGTTTTTTTTAAATCTATTTTATAGCTGTATCGACCATTTTGAATTTAAGGCCGACCTGAAAATTTGCTAGGATCAACTAGACATCAAGAGCAACATTCCTGTGAAATTTCATGTAAATCCGTCAAGTATTTTCAGAGGAGTAGTCACTACAAGTGTTTACTATATAACTCCATGTAAACAAAGATGGCCACTGGCAGCCATGTTTAATGTCAAATCAAAATGCTTTTCGACAAGGGCCAACATCATGTCATGCTGATTTTTTTAGAAAAAGTCCCATATCAATATCACTTACAGAGTTTTTCAAGAACTTATAGTTTTCAAGAAGTAGTCGCTACAAACTTTTTCTTTAAAAATTCTTTTTTTAGCTTTGGTGGCCATCTTGGATTTCACATCAACATGAATTTTTGTTAGGATCAACTAGACTTCATATGCAACATTTCTGTAAAGTTTCATGAAAATCAATCCAGTTAGTCTCTACAAAAAAAAGTTTACCGACAGACGGACGCCACACCATGGCATAAGCTCTGCTGATCTCTGATCAGTAGAGCTAAAAACATTGATGTAAAAAACCTGAATGAAATTTTTTGATGTAAATTAACAGTGTAAAAAGTAGGTCATGGTCATTTATATTGACCTGATTTGGGTAGGAACATATTGCTGTCATACAGATGTGTGTATGAAGTTTGGAAACTGTATGGTTTTTGGTATCTTAGAAACAGAGTTTACTTAATAAAAAACTTGAATGTAAAACTTGAATGTAAATTAACAAAGTGCCAAAGGTAGGTCAAGCCGATTCGGCTAGGAACATATTTTGTATGGTGTTTTACGTCATTTTCAACACATGTAAGGTTATATGTGAGGGTCAATTTTTTGTGGTGGTGGCAGATCACCCATTTTTCCTGGGTAGAACCAGTACTGTACACCTCCCTCCATTGCTGCCATATAGATGTAAGTGTGTATCAATTTTGAAAACTGTACAGATTTTATTTTGGTATCTTAGAATTTGACTTTATTAAAAACTTGAATGTAAAAACAGGACGTACAGACGTGACGTACATCCGGACGGACAGCACTATATGACCACACCACTTTTGTGGAGGGGCATAAAAAAAGAACACGTACATATGACATATTCTCCATATTAACATGGATGCACAAATAATTTTTTGTTTCAATGTTTCATATAGTTTTCACGCAATCGCAGGATCTTGATTTTGCAGATTATTTTTCATTTTGTTGTCATGTCAACCACAATCAGTTTTACCAAATAAAAAAAGAAAAATAAGTGCATCATATAGATATTGCAATGGATGCATACAACATATTCTGCTTCAATATCTCAAAAAAATATTGCATAAACAAAATTCATGTCAATCACATTTTTGACCAAATAAAAAAATGCTGTGCATCACCATATTGCAGTATGCATGCATACACAAAATGTTGTTTTAATATCTGAAATAGTTTTCAATCAATCC
Source organism: Cyrtodaria siliqua (assembly GCA_037043455.1). Lineage (NCBI taxonomy): Eukaryota > Metazoa > Mollusca > Bivalvia > Adapedonta > Hiatellidae > Cyrtodaria > Cyrtodaria siliqua. Next base: position 32,284 of record JAWPHD010011483.1, read on the forward strand.
CAGGATCCCGATTTTGCAGATTTATTTTCATTTTGTTTGTTTGACCAAAAACAAAAAAGGTAAGAAGAAGACATCCATCATCTACATAAGTGCAAAACTGGATGCCACATCAAATTTTCTTTAAATATCTTAAATATGTTTTATGCAATTGCAGGATCCCGAGTTTGCAATTTATTTTTCATTCTGTTGCCATGGCAACCACATTTTTGACCAAATGAAAAAAGAAACAGATGTGCTTCACCATCTCCATACTGCCCAGATGTACACATAACATTTTTTTTTTATATACTTCCTAGAGAAATAGTGGATTGTATGGTAAGAATAAACCTTATATTCTCATTGTTCATGGTGAGAATATAAGCTTATATTCTTATATTCTTACTGCCGGAAAAAATGAAACTACTTTTTTCTACATTTGCTTATAAAAGTCATAATTCGTGTCGAAGTTTAGAACTATATTCCATGCGCACTAAATATATGTAAATCGCCTCACGCGCTGGCGTTACTATATTTATCCGCGAATACGTTAAAGTGGAACTGTCGGAACGAAATGTATTTTCTTTTTGAAACAGTTTGGTAGTGTTGCATCATAAAAAGAATAGAATATTTGTTGGTTTGTCATGAATATAGGATTTTTTTTCATCTCGAAGTGAGAAAACTTATATTTTCACGAGTGCTTTATATTTTCATTCAAACTAAAGCACTCGTGAAAATATAAGTTTTCTCACTTCTCGGTTTGATGAAAATAAATCCTATATTCACTCCAAACCAACAAATATCCTCTATAGTGTTGAGCCTGAATATTGTAAGCTTTATATACGCCTCGTCGTCAGTAGGTTTAGACAGGGTGTATATTTGTAGCAGTTGATGGCGGGATAGGGTCTTTAAATACCTTATTCGAGTTACATACAATTTCAAGCACGTCTCGTTTTGACACTGAAAATTACAATTAGTGAATTTAAATTTTACAAATTGGGGAGCAAATTATCTAAGTCTGTTAAATGTTATGATAAATACATGTTTCTTGAGGATTTATGATCAGTTCCAGTTCATTTACAATCACTGGGAAACATGGAATATGGATAAAATGATGACGACACAACTATGTTAGGTTACTCATTAATTTACCTCACTTTCTCACGTTGCCTGTCATTGTTCATGCAAGCAGCTTTAAGCACTGATTATATAGTATGCAAATAAACGAAGAAATCGAAGAAAAAATAAGTTCCGAATCCTCCACCTACTGGGAAAAATGAATTTCCCTGTAGAAATTATCACTAACTGCCCCTCAGAAATCTCGGTAATCCTTGCAAGAAATGTAAATAGATAACAACTAAATACCTGCATTCTCTGAACTTCTGCATGTTACTTGTTATTGATAACGTTTTTCTTTTACGCAACCATCGCCCTACTTCTATAACCGACAGATCAGTTTGCTTCGCAATCGACTGGAGAGAAAAAGGTGAAATGTATATATATATATATATGTGTGTTAATGAATTTGAACAACAATGAATTAAGAAATACAACACCGTTTACTGTGATTAATTATGCGTTATATATTTTTTTAGTTCAATTTAAGTAGGTGCACAACAATGAAATCTTTCTCACTCTACTGACTGTTATCACGTTACATCATTGTTCAAGTTAACGTCATCTAAATAGGATTCTAACACAACCTGCGCAGTCTTTCATATACACAAAGAAGAGAATCAACTATGTTTTTCTACGATAAAATACAGCTGTTCCATCAATTCCCTGCGTATATTTCATCCATTGGAAGCGCCACGTTACATGACGTCACTTGGTAAATATGCATCACGAAGACAACCAGCAATTTTAATGAAATGGTAATTACAACAAACTTGCCATGTTCTCAAACCTTGCCCCCCGACCCCCCCTGCACATTGTAATTTTAAACAGGTCATCGCAAAGCGGCATTGTTATGTTTTTAAACATGTTTTATTGTCGAAATATCCGTTATAAAAGCTTGCTAATACAAGCTTTCTCATCGCTTAATGTAATTAAGGTAGGACCATGTAATTAAGGTAGGACCATGTAATTAAGGTTGTAATTAAGGTAGGACCATGTAATTAAGGTAGGACCATGTAATTAAGGTAGGACCATGTAATTAAGGTAGGACCATGTAATGACCATCATAATGTGTTTCAGGTTCATCATGTTCATATCCAATATGCACTAAACAAGACGTCATCATCCATTTCATTTAATACGAAGGAGATCACTGCTATTGGCCTGTTGCCTTTAAAGGGAAAGTAGCGACACAACCAAATACGTTCTGTTATTGAGAGTTCTGAAAAACTTTGGAAATTTTGGTCCTGGAAGAATTATCGAAATCGATGATAGACATAAAATATACAGGGCTTTTTTTTGGCTGTTTTTAAAGCCAGTATTGGGTCATATTCCCAATGAAAAAAAAAATATTTTTTCCCCAATTTTGAGAAGAAAATTCCCAAATGAAAGAAGAAACAGAAAGAAAAGTGAAAAGTAGCAAAAAAGTGACAAGTATTGAATATGAAATGCTTTTCAATTCCTCTGTTGATCTTGTTGTACTGTAAGCAGTATGAAAGATACAATTATGAAATAAATGTCTGACTGTTTTGTTTCCCAATTTTAAGAAAAATCAAGCTAAAATTCCCAATTTGAGGATATGGGCTATGTTCCCAAAATGTAGAAAAAAGCACTTATATATGACCATTAGAAGGTTATTCTAAAATAGATATGGGAGCCTATGATGTCATAGTTCCAAATTACCACAGTCTTCCAATTAACCCACTAGCCCGAAGCCCGGGGCTGGTAAACTGTCATTCGGTCTTGTGAAAATTTGAAAATTTATGTAGTCGGGCTAAATAAAAGTTTAATGTTTTCAGTGAGAGTATAAGAATTCGGGCGAATGACTTAGAAAATTTAAGTCGAAGACTGTTACCATATATGGAATATTGATAAATATCATTTAATGCAAGCAAATCACTGCAAATGAATGCAAAATCCTTTACTGAGTTAAATATATATATATATAAAGGCTTCCATATCATTTCAACAAAATCTTCAAATGGTCATATCTTCTTTGTCATACGATTTTGATAATTCTTTCACCATTTTCCTAGATTTTTAGAACTCTGATTAGTAAAGATTGTTTGGCTGTTTCGCTACATTCCCTTTAAAGTATATTAATAATGGCATATGGAAATAATTCAAACATATGATTCAGAGAGTTATGGGCCTTTTTCAGATTTTTCATTGGATCGTGCTGAAAAATTGCAAAAAGTTCCATTGTTGTAGAACTAAAACTTTGAAAGGTATCAGCAATAATTACTTGTACAATGAATTGGTTAATTACTTGTACAATGTACTGGTTAATTACTTGTGCAATGTACTGGTTAATTACTTGTACAATTACTTGAACAATGTACGTGTTAATTACTTGTTCAATTACTTGTACAATGTACCGGTTAATTACTTGTACAATTACTTGTACAATTACTTGTACAATGTACTGGTTAATTACTTGTACAATTACTTGTACAATGTACTGGTTAATTACTTGTACAATTACTTGTACAATGTACTGGTTAATTACTTGTACAATTACTTGTTCAATTACTTGTACAATGTACTGGTTAATTACTTGTACAATTACTTGTACAATTACTTGTACAATTACTTGTACAATGTACTGGTTAATTACTTGTACAATTACTTGTTCAATTACTTGTACAATGTACTGGTTAATTACTTGTACAATTACTTGTTCAATTACTTGTACAATTACTTGTACAATGTACTGGTTAATTACGTGTACAATTACTTGTACAATGTACTGGTTAATTACTTGTACAATTACTTGTACAATGTACTGGTTAATTACATGTACAATTACTTGTACAATGTACTGGTTAAGTCCCAGGTTAAACATTTGTTAAAGGGAAATAATAATAAAACAAAATCAGGGAGTTATCAAATGGTTATGGGCCTTTTTATATGACCGTATTCAGGTCATCCTTCAAAAATTGTTGGTTTGCTGTGCTCTGACCCAAAACATTTTAGGTGGGTAGGTAGGTAGGTGAATACTGTTTCCCCCAAAGACAGTAAAAACCATAAGAAACTAGAAATTGTTATTGCCCATGGGACAAAAGCGTATGGCTCCCCCACTCGCCCGAACAGGCATAATTGACGACTCTAGGTCCAACCGATCTCTACTGATCTGAGATCGTTTTGATATTCAATATCCCTGTGACTGTGACTGTATCTACTATCTGTATCAGTAAGGCCACATCAAAAAATATGTGTGGTTCAGGTAACCCGACCGACCCTATTTTTTTGTCATCTACTGGTCATGACCAACCATCCTTCCAAGTTTGAGGACCCTAGGTCCAACCATTCTCTAGTTATTGATCGGACATCGTTTTGATAGTGAAGGTCCCCGCGACCTTGACCTTTGACCTAGTGACCCCAAAATCAATAGGGGTCATCTACTGGTCATGACCAACCATCCTTCCAAGTTTGAGGACCCTAGGTCCAACCATTCTCTAGTTATTGATCGGACATCGTTTGTGACACAGACCTACAGACACGCAGACAGACAGAAAGCACAAAATCAATATGGCTCCCATACCACACTTTGTGTGGGGGAGCCATAATTAAAAATAATAAAAGGAAAAATATTCCTAAAATAGCAACAAAAAAAAGTTAAAAGAATTGCTTTAAAATGTTTTGGATAGGGCTCTTTTTAGTGAGGTCGGAGCATAGCTAACCAACAATTTTTACGGATGGCCTCATTAGATCATGCTGAAGATGTGTACAAAGTGTAATTGTTGAAGAACTAATACTTTGAAAGTTATTAGCCATAATGTTGCTATGAATATTGTGATGTTGAATTTATGTATTGTAACAAATTAAAAAGTAAAAGGAAGGTTAAATTCCGGATTAAACCTTTTTTTCAAAAGGGAAATGCTTCAAAATATATGAACAGAGGGCTACGGACATTTTCCCGATGTATTCATTGGATCATGTTGAAGATGAGTACAAAGTCTCATTGTTGTAAACCAAATACTCTGGTTATTAGCCATAATCACTTGACAGCTAAACGTTAAAGGACAGACAGACAATGCCATGACAGTATACGTCCTGTCTATACAAATTTTCCACATGCCATGGACAGATTCTAGAACATCTGCCTTGGTAATGGCACTATCCGCAAGCAGTTGCGGTTAAGAAACACTCTATTTAAAGGTAAAATATAGGGTTTTTCTGCAGCCATGTTTCAAACCTGCACAATAATATGGTTATCAGGCATATCATTAGTATATCTCTAGTCATGTTCATCAAATCTAGAAATTTAGCCTAACAGGAGAGAAAAAGTTACCTCTATTTTGTTTTTTGGCACCATTCCGTTTTTCTGAAACTCTGCCTCTAGTATGGGGTTTGGTATTAACAGCCGTCTATGTTTTGAAGGCTTTACACCCAGCCAGATTCCAATTGGTGTCATCAACTTTCTGCAATGTTTGCACATACATATAGAAGCTGTCAGAAACTGTAACTGTACTGTATGTCAATATCAAACTATTATTGTGCACTTTCATATTGTCCCGTTTAGTTTGCATTGAGCTAAGTGTGCAATATTCTACGATATTGCAACGGAACTTTTTCTAGTGCTTGCTAAGAGCTGCAAAATAGAAATAAGGAACTACTTTGAAAATAAAATAATGGAATCCTTCCTATAATGTCAACAGAAAAATACGTGTTTTTTTTCAACCTTTTATGGCAGAAATTGATAAAATAATTGAAATGGTCACTCACCCACTGTTTTAACGTTATCGAATGGTAAACAAACTTTAGAAAATCACTGATGTTTTTAATGACATCAGCCGACGTCGACGTCGTTTTTGCGCAAAAAAATCATCCACACAAAATGAAACTGAATGACAAGATAGGAATTCCATCACAAGCTATAAAAATAACACAAATACAATGAATAGTAATAGTCATACAATTAACATTGATCGAAAACAATATGAAAGTATACAATAAAAAGGTTATTGAATTTGTATGGCTAAATATTACTTGGAACTCGTTGTTTTGTTTTGCCGAAACAACTCGTTCCAAGTAATATTTAGCCATACAAATTCAATAACCTATAATACCACCCAGCTCCTCATAATATTTGAAAGAGAAGGTATTCTGGGAGCAATGTTGCCATGATTCTATTTCATCTTGATTTATGCAAACAAACAAAATCTATTTTTAGCAACAATGTTTTGACCTTGGAGTATTGTGACTTCAAAATCAAGAGGGAGATTCCTCTGACTTTAAGAAATTGAACAAAATTCTACATGCACTTTCTCTTCAATGGAAGCAAAATTACAATAATAATAATATCGGAATTAAAAAAAGACAAAAACATTCCAGAACATATTTTTTTTTTTTTGCCTCTTACATTTTTTTTCGGGCTCCATTTATGATATGATGGTTGTTTAAAAAAATTCAACAAGTCAAATTATCATTGACGTCACATGTGTGGTAAGCATGCGCTACTTGGCGCTGGCGCAGATTGATCCTTATTGTCAGGGGTACGAAATGGGAGATATTTTACTGTTGGTTGGACAATAACAGATGATAAATAAGATCTCATTAAACGTGCATTTTATGAAAATGTATGGAACAAAAATTGTTATTTATCAACGAAATTACAAATACGTCAAGCTGTTTTAAAACAAACGATCACACAAATTGGAAATACTAGGGGCATTTTTCTAAAACAAGGGAGGCAACTCTTACAACTCCTTGTATTTTATTATACCACCAGTAATTCCCCTTAAATGTTTAATATATTTCATTCTAAATGAATAAATGAGCTTAGCTCTTTGAACGCTATATAAATATAATGGACTGTTCCTTCTTTGAATTAAGAAACAGAGTTAAAGACTTGAGTTGTAGACAAGGTTTGTAGACTTGAGTATTAATCGCAAATTAAATGGAAATACTTGAACAGTGTACAACTTACAAGTAGATCTAAACAAAATCCTGTGTGTACCATAATTTTACGATAATTTATATAACATCTACATCTAGAGTATCTGCATTTCAGATTTTTAACTGTGACGAGACGGGCTGGTCAGGAAAAGAAAAGACCAGAGCCAAGGTGATGGGTCCAAAGAAAGGGCGAATGTGGGCAGTTTGTCGGCCAAAATCCTCTGGTGAAACGTGGATTAATACCAAAGAGTATGGCAGATGTTCTGGTTCCACCCACGACCAAGCCCATGGCAGCTAACAAACATTGCATGATTACAGAAGGACGGGTCATTTCTGGAGATGATATGCTAAATATTTTAATGGTATATGTATAGTCTGTACTCTAGCTTAAAAATTATTTTTTTTGGGGTTGATATAACATTTAGCCCCCGATATTTCGGTTACTGGTAAAACCAATTTTAATATGCCATATATACAAACTGTAAAATAGATTTTGCTTTAGTGCCATTGATATTTTATCTTTCGATTCCTCTTTTAATTATGGTAGACTATTCTATACTTCGGTGGTGGGTTCTGTCTATCACTGAACTCTCACCGTGACTAGCCTGGGTTTGAGAGAATCTCTCGCAACACAATTGCATTTTAAATAAGTCACAGAAGTACATCTACTCAGGAATCATACGTGTACTCAAATATATTTTACCTAACCTGTCTTTCAAACATTATGCATCCATAAACTGATGTGTTGAGAAGCATACTTTTTTTTCTCAGGAAAAAGTGGCCACGGCAGAAGAAAAGAAAAGGAGCCATCTACAACGACAACACGAGGAGGAGATACGGAAGGAGAGGAAAAAGAAAGAAGATAAACAGTTGAAAAGACAGAAAAGAGAAGAAGACAAGAAGAGGAAGGCCGATGTGAAAGACATAAAGAGGAAGAGATAAAGAGAAAGAAATAAAGAAAGAAGAAAAGATAGTTAACAGTGAAGTTAGACAAGAGACGGTCACACCGGTTTTGAACAGAGATGGGCAACGGTCCGAAAAGAAGTTTACATGTGGTTTGTCAGGGTTAGACACTAACTTTTTATGACTACTAGCCTACAGGGCTAGTGCCTTTTTATTTTTACTAGCCCTTCTTAAAACCAACTAGTCCTCCATTTACTCTTTAACGGCAAAATAAAAAGATACCAAAATATCATGCCTTGGTAGCTCCATGGATAAGGCCTTGGCTTTGGAGCTATAGACATCTGACCAGTGTGGGTTCGCTCCCTGGTGAAGGCATGTCTGAGGAAAAACTTCATAATGAATCTCATCTATAGCTGAGGTTGCATTTCCTATATGAACGTACTGCTTGTAAATACAACAGGTTTGTGACATAGTCAATCCAGCCATTATACTATTCTTTGCAGCGGCCTGTATAAGGCCCTTTCCCCACCCAAATTTCTTTTAAAGACATGCAGACTTATCTTGAAAATTTCATTTCCCGTTTATGGATTTTTTCCCCCCAATTAACGGCAAAAGGCCCCTTCCCCAACACTGGTAAAAAAGGCTCTGTAGGCACTTACAATAAACACAATAAATTACTCTTCAGAAAGTGATTGTCGAGAAATGATTCTCTCCGGTGCTGAAATTAGCGCTGTTATATCCCCAATTGGACCCCCGATAGGGGGTGTTTCGAAAGTGAAAGTTACTCAAGTGTGTATTAAATATCAAGGACACATGCTAACCTTTGTTACAGGTAAATATGAACACAAAATATTATCACAAAACAAATTACCAATTGGAAAACATGACTTTTTTTTATCGACAACTGGTCGCCATCCTGTACAGTTAACTGAGGTTAACTTACCTAACCAAGGTTAAGTTTGGGAAAATAATGCAAAATATTGTTACAATATGTATTATATGTACTGGCTGTCACTACTCCACTGACTGATAAACGCCGCCTCTTGGTAACTCCCATATCTGTGAGTATAGCCTCTGCTGTCCATTATGATAACAGTTGAATACTGGCATCTCTACTGCATACATCTATGATTTAATAAAGATAGAATGCATTGACTGTGATTCTTATTGCAGACCCATAACATAACATGGTGTCAGAAGTAAACCAAATACAGCGGCATCCCTGAGCAGGAATAGTGATTGGATATTAATGCATCATATGGATTATTAATCAATCTGTATTTTACATTTTGGAGAAATATTTTCATGTTAAAAGATGGATAATCTTCAAGGCACACACCCAAGAATGGAGTGGTCAGCACGTGACTTGCCAACTGCATTTAAGCATTTCAAGGACCATGCAGAATTTATGTTTGGAGGACCATTAGCTTCAAGACAGAAGAAGTAAAGTGCAGCTATTAAGTATTTTATGCTGTGGGTTGGAGAAAAAGGTTGTCAACATTTCTCAAAAATGGGACATTGTTGCAGAAGACAGGAAAAAAACAGCAACCAATTACGTCAGATTCGAACAGTATTGCAAACAGAAGTCAAACCAGATTTATGCAAGATTTAAACTGAAATCTAGAACATAGTTGGAGGTCGAATCTTTCGAACAATTTGTTACCGACCTCAAACTTCTTGTCAAAGATTGTCGTTATCCAGCCGATTTGCAAGATGAAATGGTCAGAGACCATATCATGTTTGGTATTTTCTCATCAAAAATACACGAAAAACTAATCATCCACGGGACTGAACTCACCTTAGATAAATGTATCGATACAACTAGAATGTATGCGCTCAGTCAGGCGCATTCACAGGCAATGGGCAGAGAAAATTAACACCCTGTACATGCGGTTCAACGGAAACCAAAGTGGCAACACAACCCAAAGGCGACTTAGGTGTCATATCTGACCAGACAACAGGCAAGAAGTCCACCTCATTGGCAATCATTTCAAAAGAAAATCTGTCGAAATCCGTCCAGCGGTTCTTGAAAAGAAGATTTTTAAGGTTTCGACCATATATGGCAATGGCGGCCATCTTGGATGTGAACATTGTGGACGATGGCATGAACACACAGACAAGTGTCCTGCTCATGGAAAAATATGTGACTATTGTAAAAAGACAAATCATTTTCAAATAGTATGAAGGAAACACAAATTGGATTTAAATCAAAGGAATTCAAACATCCATCAGGTAACAGATTCAGTATGTTTTTGTATTAAAGCTATCGGAGTACAAAATGACCATAAACCCCTGGTATCAATTACACATTTACCACTGTACGTAGCTCCATCCCAACTACAGTGCATGTTACTTCAACTCCAGAAGTATGACATCGACATACGCCATGTACCAGGAAAAGACATACCCCTGGCCGACACGCTTTCGCGTAAGTCATTACCCGACACATTTCCGTAAATAGCCGAAGGCCTAGATGCGCATGTTCATGATGTCATGACTAATATCCATCGGTGACCAAAAAATGGACATGATAAGAAAAGCGACTGATACAGAGAATCAGATGCAAATGCTCAAACAAACTATTTTTGATGGTTGGCCTGAAAAACGAAAATCAGGCCACAAACAAATCCAAGACTTCTGGAATAAACGTGATGAACTGACTGTAGTTGACGGCATACTACTTAAAGGTGAAACTTCAAAGGTTACTAATACCAAAGGCATCAGTTTTTGTCCCAGCTGTTACCTTCACCGCGTGCACGTCGCTGACTGGGCACTGCCGATGTTCAGGATACCGAGAACTTGAGAACTTGTCACTCTCAGGGACTGAACGTCGGTTGACCGAGAATGAGGGTGTCTCCTGCGTCTTATCGCAGCACACATCCTCTAATGTCTCCAGATCCCTGAAGCCGGAACAGGTCCGCAGGCTGAAGCTGAAACAGACCAGGGCGCAACCATAACCCCGATCATCATGTTGAAGCGGAAGCCTATATTCAACCGTAGTTTTTCACAACCTACAGAAGACCTAAGGGTGACACAGACATCGGGTGGTGTGTGCGGCACAGGGGTCATACTGTGATGGGTGTGGCCCCAAACAGAGAACCTGACCATGTAGCGGATGTAGGACAACCACCTTAGCGGATTTAGGCACCACCTCGACCAGACCACTTCACCGCCACAGAGAAAACTACTTAGAGCAGCAGAGACACGTCATCAACATATCTACAAGAGAACGGACTACACCACACAGTAGCACCAAGATCAACCTACACATTCATCTAGATCATCGTCCAGACTCTATTGTACCCATACGGCGAGGAGATACTCTGGAAGGCTTAACCTGAAAGGGCTCTCAACGTTTTGCTAGTGGAGGGACGTTAAACTTCGAATTACACACACACACACATACACACACACACAATACCAAAGGCATGTAGACAGCTCATGCTTGAAAAAATACATAATGGGCAATCATAGGCATAGACAAATGCCTACAGAGAGCCTGAGACAAATGTTTTGGCCTAACATTTCAAATGACATCAAGGACATTGTACTCATGTGCACTGTTTGCCTTGAAACCCTAAGGAGACAATAATTCCTAGTATAATAGCAGACAGAGCATGGCAAATCCTTGCTTCTGATATATTTACATGGAATAACACTGACTACATTGTGCTTGTTGACTACTACAGTAATTACTTCAAAGCAGGCACATTGACAAACTTAAGATCGGCAACTGTCATAAAGAAGTTAATATAAAGTTGTATGAGTCGCCATGGAATAGCTGAAAAAATGATTAGCGACAATGGAAGTCAATACTCGTCCAAAGGAATTTCAGATTTTGCTAGAGACTGGGATTTTGTACATACAACATGCCCCTATACCCACAATACAATGGATTAGCTGAGAAGTCAAGAATTTATTTTCAAAAACTAAAGCAGACAACAAGGATCCACATTTGGCATATAGGAATACCCCACTTTCATCTGGTCAATCATCTAGCCAATTACTTATGAGTAGAAGACTTAGATCCCCTCTACCAACTACAAGTGAACAACTCAAATCCAAAGTTGTTAATCAGTCATTCTCTCAAACGAAAGCGAAATCCAAAGAAATTCAGAAACGTTATTATGACAATTCTGCAAAACCCTTAAAGTCACTCGAAATAGGAGAAGCAGTTTGTATCAAGCGAAATGATCTGTGGTAACCTGCCATTGTTATAAATAAAGTAAACGACAGATCCTATGTTGTTTCTACTCAAGACGGAGGCTCTTACAGAAGAAACTGCTGTCAATTACTTAAACAAATGAGAAACCATTTTCTGTTCAAGATGATGTACATGTACCAACACCTGTACATACAAACAACGAAGTTCCAAATCTTGAAATACAATTGCCCCATCAACAATTACCCAGTGTAATATCAGAAACAGATCATAAATTCCCAGGTAATGAGCGATCAGAAACACAATCAGCTACAAGGGGAACCCCTGGGGAATCTAATGATCCTTATGTAACTAGATCTGGACGAACTGTTAAGCCTGCACTAAAACTTGATCTGTACAGTAGATATTATTTGCCTAAATGTTTATTTCAATTGATTAATGTTTAAGAACCCTTATTTTACAAAGTAACATTACCAAGTTCAAATATACTACAATGTTAGAAAGGAAAAATAATTGAGTTGGTGTGAATGGTTCAGCAGACTGGCACAAACCACAGGAGATATAAGATTACATCAAAAACTCACTGACAATGTTTATCTCAGAAAGTCGTACTAATAAAAGTGAGTGTGTCATGCCTGGTGTAGGTTTGTAGGTGTCATGCCTGGTGTAGTCAAAAGGAGTTCCCAAATAAATAATCCCTAACTTTTTTTGTGATAAAAGGCATTTTTGAGTATTTAAGGCCTGTTTTTCACTTGTTTGTGATAGCTAAGAACCTACTGTATGATGATTTTATTTATCAACTTGAAAGTTTTGAAAGTGAAAGTAGAACACATTTAAGAGGTGTCGAATGAATGCAGTTTGTTCACGGTGTCAACAAAGATCAGAATTTTATTTTCTTATATGCCACATGACCCCTACAATTCTCAGCAGTTTTCTAGAGATGCAGGTCTCATGACTAAGAATACATGTACATGTAGATGAATCTTAGTTTGAACTTCATTTTGAAAAATGGCTAATTAGAAAGCTGGTACAATATTGCATTGGACTCAATGGGATTTGATTTACTTTCGGTACACCTAGTTAGTAGTATATGGCGACGTAATGTGAATATTCATTTTAACTCGGATTCTTACCTAAACAGTATTTTACTTTTCGGAATGACTATATAGCTCCGACAAAAAATACTTCACGGTGTTTTAAAACGCCTTTTGAATTTTGTTCGCATGTTTTTTGCCTCGGAAAGCTTTTAATTTGGAGTTTCAGAGTTTTAAAGTCTTTAAATGATGACCAGGAGAGACATTTTCAACAAAACTAGGCTTGTTTGTTGTTAACATGTAGATATTTGTATTTGCAATGATAATTCAGCATTATAATTTGCAAAAGTGTAGTTGTATAGGTGTGACACCACCAAATCCTTCCCCTTACCCACTAAAATTTAACTTTTTGAGAAAATGTCAGAGAGTACTGTAGGCAAAGTATGCTGTCCAGTCATAGACACTCAACTTCTAATCACAAAGCTAGTACCAGACTTGCATTTATGAGTAATTGGGATGTTTATTTATGCATGTAGTGCCACCAAATTAAGTTATGATGACACAAATACACCAAATTGCATTGTAAATCTGGATTTGGCATGAAAATCAGCATACTTTGCACTTATATAGCACTTTTGGGAAGTAAACATCTTGATTACTTCAGGTTTTCTGACTTTTAAGCATTTTATCCATTAGACTAAGTACAGATATGCCCAGTGTCATTTTATATAACAGTTAAGATAGGTAAAACTGTGAACATTTTTACAGATTTTTCATCGCTGTCGACTGCACTGTACATTTTTGAAACGCCCATATCTTGATCAATACTCAACTGATACGCCAAAATATATGAATTTTTAATGCGTTATATTCTAGGCTTTGCCAGAATAGAGGCTTTTAAAATTCACTCACAATTAGGGGTTCTAATAGGTATACAGGAAATGACATTATTGTTGTTTGAGAGTAACGAATTAGACGATAATTGATTTCTCTTCTCATAGGGGGCGCACTCTCAGTGTAGTGACATGGCGTGTAGAACGCCAGTTTTGGCCATTCAGCGTTGGATGACTGACCAGGTAACACGTTATAATTTTAGATTCTTAGTAAATCCTGTTGCAGTAACTTACATGTACATATTATGGACTTGAAGACATTTCAGGATATTGATGTTGTCCGAGCTGTATTGGTTCCATTGATTATTGAAACGTTTGTACTTTTGATAGTTAAAGATCAAGTCCGAGATCTTATCCTGAGTGATACCTTGAATAAAAATGTTATCGGATACATGTTTCCCATACAATAGATTTTTGCGGGCGGCTCGGTATCACATTGATGGTGCTCTGTTTAAAGTACGACGTGATTGGTGGAGCTGGTGCAGTGGGGATGACATTTTATATCTTAGAAATAATAACATTTGTTTAATACAGTTTAATAGTGATATCAAGTAATTCTGTCGAAGGAAATTGTATTATATAAGGGAGAAAACTGGGTTGATTGTATGCTAAAACAGTAGATATAAAATCGTATCTCCTTTGCTTATTCAGTTGTCGGGAAGTATTGCGTTTGCTTTATATGTACTGTATAGTTCGCGCAAGCGATCTGGGATCGGTTTGGCATATGTCATGTGAAAATAATAGACTGGCGCAAGTCTGTGATGAGAGACTGCTATATTTTAAAGGTGCAGTTCCTTATGTATCGTATTATAAGTTGAAGGTTAAGTGTTCGTTATTAATTAATGTTAATAAGGTCATTCAGTCGGTCGTCCAATGGCTTATACCAATAAATAATAAATATACATTTATAACATATTGTTGTTGTCGTGTTACTCCTATGAGAAGGGTGAGTGTTAAGAGAACTAAATACCTGTGGTATTCATGCCTGGTGTCGAAAGGAATTCCCAAATAAATAATCCCTAACTTTTTTTGTGATAAAAGGCATTTTTGAGTATTTCTGTCTGAAACGACTTTACTGACTTGTTTGTGATAGCTAAGAACCATTTGCATGGTTATATGATGATTTTTTTTATCAACTTGAAAGTTTTTAAAGTGAAAGTAGAACACATTAATTTAAGAGGTGCCGAATGAATGCAAACGGTGTCAACTAAGATCAGAATTTTCTTATATGCCACATGACCCCTACAATTCTCAGCAGTTTTCTAGAGATGAATGGTCTCATGACTAAGAATATGTAAGTGAGTCTTAGTTTGAACTTCATTTTGAAAAATGGCTAACTGGAAAGCTTGTACAATATTGCAATGGACTCAGTGGGATCTGATTTACTTCCAGTACACTAGAACTGCATTGACCGGTCAAACTAACTGACCATAGAACTTTGAACAGCTAATCAAAGGATTATCAGGAAATGATAAGAAGATCCTATTTCGGTGAACGTTTAAACTGACAGAACTTTATTTGTTTATTAACGTCATTCCGCTCCCTGGGACTACTTGATGTATTATATAATGCTTTGCTGATTTTTCCTTCATGAAAGAGATGATGATGATGATTTTTTCTTTACCCTCGCCCTATGGCACTGGACCTTTTGGCGAGCTTTTCAGTAGAAGATTAAGTGTGGTAGTCAGTTTTCACTAAAGAAGTGATTGTTTTATATTCTTTTAAATAGTTAAGTTCATAACGATAAGTACCTTTTACTATAGTATAGGAAGTGTACCTTTAACTATATTGTGTACCTTTAACCTTATGGAAGGAAGTAACAGTGACCAATATATTGATATGTGTATTGAAGTGTAACATTATTTTGATTGGACAATTACAATGGCCAGTAAATAATACTTTGATTTTATTGGTTGTATATTTTACCACATAAATCATGAAACTACCTTCTGGGCAGATGGAAGAAAATATTTAAAGGGAAAAGATCTAGAATGTCAAAATGGAGTTTTCTCAAATTGTATAATTCAAGTTGGACACTTGCAAAGTTAATACAATCAGTAATTATTAAAGTATTAGAGTGTAAATTAAGGAAGGAGGAATTTGGGTAAGTTTATTTTATGATATATTCTTTTGTTTTGAATGGTGTTGATGAATGCAAAACACATGATTTGTATTTTATGTGTTTAAATCTAATGGAAATATATGTCTGTGTATTCATATGTAAGCAATATGAGACGAGTAACTATGCTAATTGTATATGTTAAATAAGGACTAAAGGAGACACAAACAACCTATAATTATATATCACATGTACCTAAAATCTCATTATAGCCTAAATGTGTTCATGGAAGATTTACATGTGTATTGATTATTCCATCATTTAATATACAGGTATGAGAAGTTGACGATGTGAGGTATATTGAAGTGATTGTATAAAATCATCAGGAACACCATAGCACCATATGCTTGTAAGTTATTTGTAGAAGATTAATGTAATTGCTATTGAGTCATTCATAGTTAAAGGTGTCATGCATCTTTAAATGTAATTAATGATGAGCATTGTATTTTAAATATCTTTTGAATTACAAGATGATCATTGGCTATTTATTAAATGTTACTATATTGTAATTCACTGTATTGTAAATTGTGTTGTGGAGAAAGTATTATTTTATTAGATGTTAAGTGAGAAAGTAATATGATGTATTGTTGAATGCATATATTTATTGTAATTTTAATATATTTCAGTGGTTATCGATTGATTTAATAAATTGATTGATTAAATATGGAAACATGAAGAAGTGTTTTTGTCTGTAACTACCGGTCCCTTCAAGCCCCTATTACATAAGGATGCAGGAGAGTCCGGGAGTAGAAGCTAGAATCCCTCGTCAAAAGTGGTTTACTGTAGAATTGCAGTAGTAGATTTGTTTGGAATGAAGAAGTCCCAACGTAGATAGCCAGTCAGTAGATGATTAAGTTTTTCTTGAAGAAGATTAAAAATGATGGAAGTAGATTATGACCAATCGGATTGCTTGCAGAATTGTGACTAGGGCAATCCGATTGCTGGCTCAAAGTTGTCTTAGCCAATCAGAGCACAGCTGATCAATCAGAGCACAGCTGATTAAAAGCATCCCCATCGCTCGTGGAGTCCGTGTTGAGTGTCTTTGCATGTGGTAATGGCTCTTCCAGTATACACACTGCGAAAATTCTAGCTACCCACACCCACAGCCAGTGTATATCTCGCAAGGTCAATCCAACGTTGATGGTCCTAGGTGAGCTGTTGTGTTCCATCGTAGAGGCCTCTTGTCAGTTGCTGGGACTTGAAGTGGCAAGGGGTATCTCGCTGGCCGAACTAGCAGTTTCAGTAGTTGTCTAAGCGTCCCTCTTTAGGGCAACGATAAAATCAGGATAAAAACATATGTACAGCATATTTTAAATCTTCACGCGATAACCATATTGCACAGCTTTTGGATATCACTGTCCAACATGGTGCGAACGATTCCAGAGAGCGGCACGTCTTGCGAGGTCATGTTATCCCAGAACGCCGCAAGACGTCCTGACTGGCTGTCACTACTCATACTGTTCATACTGTAGCCGAGGCCAATGCTAAACCGTCGGTTTCTTAGGCCGTTTTGATTATTGTTGTTTTCTGGTATTGTCGTTATCTGGGATAGCCTCCTGATGTCTATTTTGATAACAGTTGAATACTAGAATCTATACTGCCTACATCTATATGATTTAATAAAGATAGAATGCATTGACTGTGATTCTTATTGCCGATGCCTAACATAACAAATATGACCTTGACCTTAGTAATTTTGGGCCTTGACCCAATAAAGCATCTGAGAAAGTTTCAGAAAAATTCAAGCAGCCGTTGTTGAGATATACTTCATTTAAAATGTGGCCGCCGCCGTCGGAATAGTGACTTCTATGTCTCGCTACCCACTTTCGTGGGCGAGAAAACATAAAATGGGTGAGACAAAAATGTTAATAACTCACTGTTCGAAAATGTATCTAACGACAAGCATAACGAGACCCAATGGCACCGACCATAGCATATCTTGTACTTGGGGTAGGTATATATTACTACTGGGAGCATTTTGCATATCCTTCCATGTGTATCCTTTCGGAAACCAAAAGGAATCGCTCCAAAGTATCTTTGAAAAAAAATCCATCTTGGCCCGTTTTCCAACTTCCAAGATTGAAATTATGCAAAGCCGCGTGACGCAAACGCTAAACCGGCGTCCTTAGTTTTTTGCTGGTATTCTGCTGTTTATATTTCAAATGGAAGCTGGGTACCAATTTTTACGGCCTAAACAGCGTTTGATCACTGAACACAGCACGAATACAATGCAACATCTCGTACTGGTACTCAGTGTCACAGGTACCGGTTTAAAAAAAAAAAAAAAAAAAAAAAAAGTTATATTCTATTAAATACTGAAGGTCAGCATCGAGGAAATCCCAAAATATAGGCATGCATCTCAAAACAACAGCTGCAGTGTTAGTTTTTGAAGTCCCACAGAGCTGTCATATGCTGCAATCAACTCGGGAATAAATTATCTTTCCAATAACATACACTTTCGTATGTCCACACCACATAAGAAAAGCTCTGGTGCTCGAAAAACACAGAAAACGTACCTGTTTTTAAAAATCGACTCTAAGCCAGTCCGTATTATTCGCCTATACAGACCCCCGTAGACCGCTGTTTAGCCTTTGTAGAAGCTCCCGCAGACATAACAACTCATCGACACTATTCCTTACACACAATATGTCTTTATCCGTGCAATAAATAATGTCCAAGTACCTTTCCGACGATCACAAGTATTTAACAAGTATTTCTGCGGCTTTGCTATCAACTTCCGGCATTCTCAATGCAAATGGCGTCGTGGGATACTGAGATTTTTGAAAACGTGTACTTTTGATCGTCGGAAAGGTACTTGGACATTATTTATTGCATGGATAAAGACATATTGTGCGTAAGGAATAGTGTCGATGAGTTGTTATGTCCGCGGGAGCTTCTACAAAGGCTAAACGGCGGTCTACGGGGGTCTGTATAGGCGAATAATACGGACTGGCTTAGAGTCGATTTTTAAAAACAGGTACGTTTTCTGTGTTTTTCGAGCACCAGAGCTTTTCTTATGTGGTGTGGACATACGAAAGTGTATGTTATTGGAAAGATAATTTATTCCCGAGTTGATTGCAGCATATGACAGCTCTGTGGGACTTCAAAAACTAACACTGCAGCTGTTGTTTTGAGATGCATGCCTATATTTTGGGATTTCCTCGATGCTGACCTTCAGTATTTAATAGAATATAACTTTTTTTTTTCTTTTTTTTTTTTTTTAAACCGGTACCTGTGCTCAGTGTGGCGTACTAAAACAGTCACTGACAGTTTGGGAAGCCAAAACCGTCAAAATGTGGATATTTACAAACCATTCAATGACAGGCCATTTAATTCAAGATGAAGTCATTTGATGACGTACATATTGATTTGATGCGACGTGTAAACTCTGTTCATTCGTTACAAAGTGAATTGATACGGTTCGATGTGAAATGATACGGTGTAAAATTTCAAACCATACGACGCAAATAGAAATCATTCGGCAATGAATTTGTTATGTATACTTTGAGTTTAATCTATCCAGAGATCTAAGATTACATCTGGTCTACAGTAGCCTACCTGTATTAAAATAATAATAAAAAATGCGTTACTCTTATAGTTTCAGTTTAAACATATTTATTTTACACCTATTGCGAAATAAGTTCTTGCAACTTAGATTAATCACTCTCGATGGCTTCCTGGGTAGAACCAGTACTAAGGGGAGACTCCTTAGTTTCGAATGAATGTCCATGGGGAATTTCTTATCAAATAGAAATCTAAGAGATTAAAAGCCATGTACAGGCTAGACAATAAAAAGAAATCCACAAATGCGGTGTTTTTGACTTAGTATGACATAATAGTTAATTTTGATATAAATAAACTTTTTGTACTATGACCCGTATGTAGCCTGTAAACAGAAAATCGTAACTGGTGGCTATGTTGTAAATGATAGCTTTTTTTATCACTTCCTGTCAATTCTTGAGTCGACATCAGATTACGGAAAAAAAAGCCGGTAAAGGTATGTAGAAATAGCAATTTTATGACAATTTGGAGTGTTTGTCATTCAATTATGGATGTGTTATATCTCAAATAAGGGACAGGTATATGCTGTCGTTTGTCTATAAATGTCATGTTTTCACTTTTTTGAGTGCTGAGTGGGTGGGGTAAATGAAGTTATATTTGTAGGTAGAGAAACCGATTTTGATGCTTTCTAGCATGTATTTGCTATATTTTGAGAGGAAATTTTATAATCTTTCAGGAACAATGCATGTTTGTTATTTTTGAAAAATAGAATTCAAGTTATTTAGCGTAATTAGTGTACATGTCTGAAACTAGTCTGAATTTCAAAGAAAACTGTAGATTCCGACCTAAGCAATGTGGATTAATTATCTTGCTCAAGGATAAATAACATGGCGAGGATCGAACACATGACCTCTCGATCTGGAGTTCGGCGCTCTACCACTGGACCACGCACTCCACAAGTCTTATAAACAATGACAACCCCAACATTAAAAAGAAATTGTGTTTTTTTTAAGAATATTAGATTGATCGATTTATTTAATTAGGCCTATTTGAACAAGAAACAAGCATATACATTTCAAGTCGGTTGTTAAAAACATTATAACAGTGGGTAGGGCTCTAGTCTATATGACTTCAATTTTATCCCAGCAGTAGGCTAGCTCAATGAGCTATTTTCCTACATATCATGTGTAAATAAATACAACATATAGCCAGAGATGCAATAAACTATTTATGTTCACTTATTAGATCTTTGATTTATAACAACAGCTATAAAATAGAAAAAAAATCATAAATTAAGTAATATTAGCATGTCGGGTCAATAAGTTAAAATCCGGGTATAGCAGACGTTTGATAATACGAATACTATTAAGACTTTACTTCGTTTAATTTAACCTATGGCAAATTAAATAAACTACGTTTAATTGAACTACGTCAATTATTCAAGGGGGCTGTCCATGCGTAAAACGGTTGCTACGTGCAGACACATGGTAAGATTGTACTAAGCAAAACTTAAGCACACCACTTCGCGCATTTATAAATCAACTATAAAAACACCATTACATGTAAATATAGTTCATACTCATAGTGGATGTCATGACTTCAGGATTAAAATGATAAATGGATAGCTTAATTTGTTATCGTCTGCATAAATATGCAAGGTGGAATCATTTATCGATAAAAACAAAACATTTATGAATATGTTAAATAGTATAAGTCGTAAGAATGAAAATTGAGGGACTCCCTTAATTATGTTCATTCATGTATTCTCACACATGCCTGTTTTAACTCTTTTGTTTCTAGAGAGGTCTAAGAAGTACGTATACCCAGCCAGTATTCTATATCGGGCCGACATCAAACCGATGTCGTTGTCTATATCGGCCCGATTGGTGTTTATCTCAATTAGCTCGATTGGAAAAATATTCATTAGCAATAAATAAAACTCTTGTTTTAGCATGTAGGTAGCATAATTTTGAAATATAAGAAAGAACAAAGCGAATAATATATTTTCACATTAACAATAAATACACAATATTTAAAATGACACGCCATTACCTCCCTTTTTTATTTATGGCGTGTTACAAATATGTCGGACCGACAGCAACCCGATGAAGGGTATCAAAGGAAAACAAATTAAAACTCTTCAGGTCTCACACCTCTATTATCTCCCCTTAAAGCTCAGGGACCTAGAGACAAAAGGAAAACGGAATATAATTCTATTTTCTTCTCAATTTTAGGCAATTTTTAATTTGAAAAATAGTTTTTTCTTTGCTTTAGCATACATCTGCAGTGTGAAAGACATATGATACAGAAAATCCCATGTTGATATGAGGTTTCATTCAAATTTCAGAAGTGTTTGACCTAATCACCACATATTCAGCTAAACATGAGCGAGAAAAAACCCAACCTGGCTAACTTATGTACTTTATTGTTTTAAATTACTGGTCTTGGCTGTACTGACGATATTAAAGCAACAAAAATGTCTGCTGGCCTGCTTTGAAGCTCAGATGTTGGAAAAGACTGTACAGTAAACCTATGGGAAATTATTTGAGGTGTGGGACCTTTAGGTTGATTATTTATAAATATTTTGAAAGAAATGAATTGATAATAATTTATTGCAATAGTTGCTTGCAGTACATGTGTAATTTTTAAAAATGTTTTACTAAAATATTTTAATATTGGTACAACATCGGCCCAACAGCGGTCCGAAATTGTCATATTAAGCCGATATTCCGCTCTTCAGCCGATATCTGCCAATATCGGTACAACATCGGCTCAATATCGGCCCGATATCAGTGTGCTAGATGGGTATTGGGCTCAAATTTCGCATAGTCTCGTATGACACAAAGTAAAACTGCAAAATCACGTTCTTCATTTTCTAGAGAGATAAAGCTACCCATTGGGCATTCAGGTTTTACCAGCTAAACCGTAAGCTTTACAAATGCAATATGATTGTTCCAAGACTGAGGAATAAGCTCGAAGAAATTGATTAACATACAACTACAATTAGTTTACACTCCTAATACACAACTTCACAGTAATATTACGATTGGGGAAATATCGAGTATTGTTATGAAAGCAAAAACGAGATCCGCCTGTGGATATGATACGATCCCGTATGCTGTACTTAAATTCCCTGGTATCATAGCGGTACTACAACAGCTATTTCAATTAGTGATGGATACCGGTCTCATACCTACGCCTTGGAGAAAATCTATCATTTGTCCTATTTTGAAAAACACAAATAGTGACGCTCGATTACCCATGAACTATAGAGGTATTAGTTTGCTTTCCTGTGTCAGTAAGCTGTATAGCTCATTCATAAACAAGAGACTGACTTCATACTTAGATGAAAATGACATTTTAGCAGACGAGCAGAATGGATTTAGGTCAGACCGCTCATGTGAAGATCACATTTTCACACTGGATAGCATCACCAGAAACAATTCTATTGTCACGGCTTTCATAGATTTGAAGAAATGCTTTGATTTTATCGATAGAGACATGATGTTATACAAGTTGCTAGTGAACAAAATTGACGGGAAAATATACAATTCCATAAGGAGCATATACACTAGTTCAATATCATGCATACGGATTAACAACAAACTCACGGACTGGTTCAACTGTTCAACCGGCGTGAAACAGGGTGATAATTTATCGCCGACACTCTTCGTCATATTCGTCAACGACCTTGTAAAGGAAATCAACGACCTTGACCTCGGGGTCATGGTAGACGATACATCGGTGTCGATGCTTCTCTACGCTGACGATATTGTTTTCATCGCCCACTCGGAAATAAATCTACAGATAATGCTTGATAAAATGCATGACTGGTGCAAACGTTGGAGAGTTCTAGTGAACACTGATAAATCTAAAGTCGTCCACTTCCGGAAGGGCCGCGCGCAACGTAGTGATTACCAATTCCATATTGGAGATAATATCCTGGAGACAGTCGATACATACAAATACCTTGGGATTATATTACATGAAAAACACGACTTCAGCTATAATTGTGACACCCTTTCAAAAGGTGCCGGTCGAGCACTTGGCAGTGTTATTTCAAAGATACACAATTTAAAACAGTGTGGATTTAATACCTTTCATAAATTGTACAACTCGTGCATTGTACCAATTATGGATTATAGTGCTTCCGTGTGGGGATTTAAACATTTTCAGTCAGCAGACAACGTCCAGAACCGTGCCATACGATACTTTCTAGGGGTACATAGGTTTACACCGAAACTGGCACTTATAGGCGAGACGGGATGGCTACCTAGTAACTACAGACGATGGATTACGATGCTTCGATATTGGAACAGACTCGTGAAACTCGATGACAATAGACTGACAAAACGGATATTTAACTCTGACTATCAACGATCAAAACGATTAATAACTGGTGTAGTGAAGTCAAAATCATTATGTCCAGACTAGACTTAACTGTTCATTTTACCAATAAAATTACAGTTAATATGGAATGTGTAAAATCAAAACTGACGGATTATTATGCAAACGTATGGGCTAATGATTACGAAAAGGTGCCAAAGTTGAGGACTTACAAATCATTCAAGGGCCATTTTTCATGTGAAGATTATCTTGCCATGGATTTAAAAAGAAATGAACGCGCTATATATGCTCAATTCAGATGCGGTATCTTACCTTTAAGAATTGAAACTGGGCGCTATGTTGGTGAAGCACCAAATCAAAGACTGTGTACTTTATGTCAGTCCGGATTAATTGAAGACGAGACTCATTTTCTAGTGAAGTGTCCTTTATACAACAACATACGAACTGTGATATTCGGTGAAATTATTTCAAATGGAATATATGAAAACATGACAGACTCTAATAGACTGAATTTCCTGATTCATAACCACACAAGAAAAGTTGTAAAATTTCTTGTTAAAGCTTATCTTTTTAGAAGAAGTGTGTTATATAACTCGTAACTGTAAACATGTGGTGCAATTATTGAACTAAACTGACACTATTTATCGCAATATATATAATATTTATGAATGAACCCTTTGTAACTTTAATTGTATTGTAAATTGTACATTTTGAGCTCATAACAGTATTTTCTATTATGTTTAACCATGTTGACTACTTGTAAACTATAATTATAAGGTGACTTATAGGTCCGTTGGGCCGGGTGTTTCTATATGCATTTGTATTAAATGTTTGTTATTTGCGTATACACATGTCACTATAATAAAATATTTACTTACTTACAACAACATACAATTAACATACAACGAATCAACCAGTATAATTAACAGAATGAGTACCTATTGTAACAAAATGACTGCATATCTACTTAGAGTTTTTAACTGTGTTTGTCGGGGCCTCATTTTCCCTGATTTTGAATAGGAATTTTGGTAGATTTTTGCCAAGCGCATCAATTTTAATCGATGCCTATATCTAATGAATGATATTTTACTCGATTCATTCTATTGATAAAGAATAAGTTGTATTGGCGTTTATTTCATCAAAATCCATCAACTATTAAAAAAGTTAAATTTTACAAGCTGTGTATTATGAGTAAATTTGCCAGTATTCACCAGTGCGGGCCTAATAAATGTAAAGAATTCTTATTACGACACTACGTGCAGTCCGAGCAGTCCGAATAACATGACATTTGCATGGATGGCGTGTTTCACCAGATATCCGTGTAAGAACTGTATATATGGGTGTCGAAATCGTAAAGCCTGGTACACACGGAAAGATTATCTCATAGGACAAATCCTATAAGACAAATCTGATACAATCTATCTTATGAGATTGCCTGTACACACGGTGAGATTAATTTTATGGGATTTTCTGGTGACCTTCAAATATAAGTGCATACTGGATCTTTCCAGAATGTAAACGAATGAAAGCGCCTTATCATACATCTTTCGTGTGGTAGTCTTTGTGCGTGACTGTCCACAAAACTTTCTCTACCTCATAACATCCCAGCAATTCATCAATTTTATCATTCGTCCAGTTTCCTGCCATATTGCTATGTATGAACTAAAATACCCGCGTGTACAAATCTACAATGCATGTAGCCCCTATGCTGCGAAATTTATGTCAAATCTGGAACGCAGTACACTTTGGCCACAGTGTCACCATGTGTGGTTGGATGGCGGTGCTTTTGATCTTGTCTTATGGAAATAGAGCATGTTCTATTTCTGGAAGACATCTTTCAGGTCATAAATTGTGTCTTAAGCCCCTGTACACACGATGCAATTTGTCTCACAAGATATATCTTATAAGATAAATCTTACCGTGTGTACCGGGCTTAAGAACTCACAAAATCGCAAGCCATTATCCAGAGTAGTAGTGACCATTACCATAACGGCAAAGGGTAAGTCAAATCTATTTTATTTGTTGTAAATTATTGTCATATTTAAATTGTTGTTCTGAAGTAAATATCTGCCGGTAAAACGGTTAACCTATAGATAGTAAGCAGGATATTGTCTTTCATTAGTGTACGTTTCAAACATCAGAATATTTTAGCAAATTATTGTCCGATACGATTATTGGGGCATATATTTACATTATTGATAATGCCAGTGCGTAGGTACTTTTCTACGGAGGTTTCTAACGGTCATTACGTTATTGCATAAACGGTAATTGTTTATTGTGCAATATAAATCTCTCTGAGATTGGTTTTCATATTGTCATTATTATTCAATCACTCTGAGGTCGCTGTACCATTATAGCCTATAATGTGTTAGCGGGATGTAAAACTAATTATTCATTCAGTCTGTGGTTGAATTATTATGTTGTAAGTTTTGCATTACATCTAGAAATGTGAGATTTCATTGTCGATAAATTACATCTGTAATTGTTTTACACGTTTTGTTAAAGTTTAGCATAATGTCTATTCGAAGAAGGTTTAGAATTCGGGTTTATTCATTCCGAATAAAGATTGCTTTGCAATCAAGTATTAGGAATGGTGATACCTTAGCGCTATTATAAAATACATGTGATAACATTGTAAGACTAGGTATATATTTTGTAGCCGTATACGCTAGGAGCGTATAGCATGTAGAGCGTATTGTCGGGAGCGTGGTCTACGGGGTCGTAGGTTGGAAACGCCGTCATAGGACGCGGGAACGACAGCATTCGCTATTTGGGCGACATACCAGGCGGTAGCCACGGAGACGCTAGGCAAGAGGGCCTGGTTACGCAGATAGCTACGCAGATAACGTCACCGGATGTGTAATATCGGGACTTCGGCCATCGCCGGAAAGGATCGTGCGAGTTGGCGTCGCGTGTGAATTATGTCACCGGAAGTATGTGTGGTAACTCAGCCAATCCCGTCATTCTTTGGGATCACGCTTCGAAGAAGTGTACGAGATGCTGCGAATGCGTCGAATGCCACAAGTCCAGAAACTCTGAACGGTACCTGTATTAATTATGTTTGTTTCTGCAATATTAGCTAACTAATATGTTTACAGCCTTGATATTTCTTGATTCATGTATCGAAGCTCAATTTCGGATAGGTCTTGTACAGATTCTTCGGAAATGACAATACAAACATATGACGTCAATGGTTTGCCAAGGTGTTCTCTAACTAACTGAGAAAACAACAACACATGCGATAAGTAATCAGCGAACGACAAACTAGGGATATCATATACATGATACATGATCAAATAAACCTGTATTGCAAAACCAAATAATAATGTGTATTGAATAGATCCACTAAGACTTTTCACCTATGGAACAGCAAACTTAATTGTCCACAAAAAAAAGAGTCGTTCAGAGTTTGCGGGTTTTTGTAATTCTAATACACTCAAGTGATATGATAACGCAACACGGGAATTTCCGCTATATATTGTATATACTGCACACTTAATTGCACATAATATTCCAAAGAAATCCCAAGATGTTTTTTAAAAAGAAAGTTGCAGTTAACTAGAGAAAGGACACAACTGTAATGTTGTAGACGTTTTAATCACACTACACTTTGTAACAAGAACTTCATAAATGTTGAAGTAGCTCTTTGAAAAATTGAGCTAGTTCAGTACTGTATTTAACGTAAATAGCTTGCAAAATGTTGCATCCTAAGTTTGCTCACATGATTGAGCCAAACGCGTACTCTGTGGATAATGAAACATTGAAGGAATACTATTTGCTGTATTATGTGTTGTTCTTGCATTTTTTCCAAAAGGAAAGGTCTTACGTAGCCATGTACCATTCGATTAAAAGCAGCATATTGTACATACAATATATAGCGGAAATTCCCGTGTTGCGTTTTCATATCACTTGAGTGTATATACTAGTCAAAATTGCTATGTACCCACCTAAGAAAAGTTCAATAATATTCCCATTGTTCTTTTGTGTTTCACGCTTAATTAGAGATACGGCGGAACTTTAAAATAACGAGTTTAAATCGTTTGTTCTGATTGCAGGAACACATTTTAAAGCTTTCAAGTCGATGTGGTATTGTCTTAGACATGTTATAACACTTAAAAAACTGGGGACTTTGCATTTTGTTAAGTAATTTGAATTCGTGCAGCTTTCACTGTTCCTAATTCTAAAGCACGACAACTAAAATTATTTTGACACCATGTTTTACAAGCATTACCACTTCAAATGCGTTTCGTTAAGTACTTTGAATTAGTGCAGCTTTCGCTGTTCCTAATTCTAAAACATGACAACTAAAATTATGTTGACACCATGTTTTACTAGCATTACCACTTCAAATGCGTTTGCAAGAGACATTTTGGAAATATTTAATGTTAACGATGAATTACAGTTGCTTGAATTGGGTTAAACGGGGTTTGGGGGGTGCGGGGAAGGGGGTTGAATTAGGTTAAACGGGGGGAGGGGTTATGAAGTTTATGATAACGGTAACCCTGATGGAGTAGCTATTTAATTATTCAAGCTGAATATATATATCATCATCACATATAGAGCGTTGGCATAAGCCACATAAAACAGCAGTTAATGAAAGGACCTGTTCCGTTTGTAACACATTGGACAGAAGACACATCTAAAAGTTGATATTGACCTTTAAGTTTAAAAATGGAGATTTACCGAGTTACTTGAATGAAATATTCCCTGCAACTGTTTCGGAATCGAATCCTTACAACTTGAGAAACAGTTCCAACTTCGTTACTTTACCTAGATGGTCAGAACTGTTTTCGAGATCAGTCTTATCGTCATCTCTAAAACTTTGGAACGAGTTTGATATTAATATTCGCGAAGCACCATCCCTTTCGAGTTTTAAAACTAGACTTAACAATTACTTTAAACCACCGATAGTACCCCAATACTACATACTGGGTGATAGATACCTTTCAGTTCTACATGCGCGTTTGCGAAACAACTGCAGCAATTTAAACGCTGATCTCTTTCTTAATCATTTGAGTATATTTCATCCTTTAAGTACTCACAAACTTTTATACAGGGCATGGACCAACTAACGGACGAGGAAAATCATATTATATTTACTCAATTTCAAAACTATATAAAAAAACACCAAACGATTCCAAGATCCTTAACTTTGTATCAATATAACGTTGTAGTTTGTCTATATCAACTGTCGCTATGTTTCTATCAGCCTGAACGGGGATATTCTGGTGTTATTTCGGTGAAAATCCGTGGGGGTAGAATGGCAAGGCAGAGTTTACATTTTTTTTATTTTTTTATTATTTTTTATGTATTATTATTTTTTTTTCGTTTTTCCTTATCAAATTTATATTTAAATATATTGTTGCAATTTCAAACCGATAATCATGTACACTTTTTCAGCCACAATTGAGAGAACTGCAACTAATGTTGTAATAACTTGTAGTTCAATCCATTTGTACATGTTTCTATGACTATTGTGATGTTGAATTGATGTATTGTAACATATCTGCAATAAAATATTATTAAACTAAACACATTGGAAGACGAATTTCATTTTATTTTAGAATGTTCCCTATATACTGATTTAAAGAAAAAATATATAAATCGCTATTTCTGGTTTAGGCCAAATATTCCGAAGTTCATTCAGTTAATAACATGGACACCTGTCTTAAGCAGACTACATTTAATAGCTCTGCTACTATCTTAAATTTAATTTACGTAATTATTATTACCTTAAATTCAATTGAAATTATATATATATTTATTGGTCACGGATTTTTACCGGTCAATTTTGAGCCTCTGCATGATTGACTATTTGAGACAGGTTTGAGTGTAAAAAAAAAGATAAAAAAAAGAGATATGCGTGTATATATGTATGTGATATATATATATATATGTATGTAATAAAATCATGCAATACATATTGACGTATATATAAATAATCACTATTTTACTCTCCCAAGAGAACGAATTTTGAACTGAAACATTTATTAGTAAGTGAGTAATGGAGAAAATGTATGACAAAAAAATGATGTGACAAAATAGACTTTATATGTTGCCATTTATTGCCGTGTGTATATACACTCAAGTGATATGAAAACGCAACACGGGAATTTCCGCTATATATTGTATATACTGCACACTTAATTGCACATAATATTCAAAAGAAATCCCAAGATGTTTTTTAAAAAGAAAGTTGCAGTTTACTAGAGAAAGGACACAACTGTGATGTTGTAGACGTTTTAATCACACTACACTTTGTAACAAGAACTTCATAAATGTTGAAGTAGCTCTTTGAAAAATTGTTTCATTTTATTATCTATAAACGGAACATATGCAATACATGGGTCAAACTTTTATATATTTTTATATTAATTCCAATAAAGTTTAAGAAGTTTATATCTTTAAGCTGACTTTGATTCATGTTATGTGTTTATCAGCAGGTTTCATGTTATGTGTTTATCAGCAGGTTTCATGTTATGTGTTTATCAGCAGGTTTCATGTTATGTGTTTTATCAGCAGGTTTCATGTTATGTGTTTATCAGCAGGTTTCATGTTATGTGTTTATCAGCAGGTTTCATGTTATGTGTTTATCAGCAGGTTTCATGTTATGTGTTTTATCAGCAGGTTTCATGTTATTATATAAAAGGAGGATAACTCTCAAAAAAAGTAACAATTTAAACAAAACATAAATATATTACAAACTCTATTGGTCAACACAAAATACTTATCACACAACTATTCTAAAATATATTTTAACTTAGAAAATTAGTTAAAATACACAAGTGAGTAATTAGGATTTTCGTTCAGTGTATTTATATTCCTTATTCTATCCGAGTCAGCTGATCCTTATATGGATTTTATGTTTGTCTATGGTTAACATACTGTGAATGATGTAGTTGGCGATAAGCATGCATTACAACTTCCATTCCTAGTGAACTCGTCTAAAAATGTGAATGGTATAAACTCATATTTTGCAATGTTCAAAGGTTACCGTTTTACTTGTTGAAATGAAATTATCGTAGATCACTGAAGTGCATGCGATTATATCTATATTAGCACACACTAACTCACACGTGTATCCCTTACATATGAACAATTATATTCAATGGCGGATTTAGGGAGGGTGTGTGTGTGTGCGTGCGGTGGTGGTGGGGGTGGGGGGGGGAGGGGGGGGGGAGGTGTTGTGGGTGGGTGGGTGTGGAGCAACGTACGTCTCCCTTAAAACCTGCCAATAAAAGCAACAGCAACACAAAACATGTTTTTTAAGAAAAAAATGTGTTTTTTTTGCCATTATTTAGTGGTGAATTTGTTTACACAGCCCACTAAAAAGACATACACCCTATCCTGGATCCGACACTGGTATTTCTGTGCTGATGTGTAAATCTAGCACGTCGTGTTACAATGGTGAATTGTAATCAATATGTAAGGCATTTCAAGGTATTTGAACAGAGAGAAGCGAGGTCGATCACTTTGGTTCAACATGTTTGGTAGAAAAAAATGATGGTAAAAATCGGGAAAATGTAACTGGTAAGAAAAAACAATCCTGACGTGACAGTGTTTATGTCTCCATGGCAACTTTTTTTTTCAATATTGTTTTAGCACCCGTGACTTGATCTATTATTATTATTATGTTTTTTTTCCAGTTCCTACCCAGATATATGCTATTTTCTCTCGGGAGCTATTTAACGCTTGCCTAAAACATTGCTTGTCCTCTATCTAACATTATTCGTCATGAGCTTCTATTATTAATAAACTAATCGTACGAACTAAACGCTTTCTCAATTAACAATTTTAACAGTTAATCAGCAGGAGACATATTTTAATTCAAAGTGCTTGAATTGCGTCTAAAGGTACTGGAGTCGTTCTAGAAGAGTCATTGTAGTCAATTCAAATACAAATAAAACCTTCCTAATGTGGTTCAGTTTCATATGAAATATACTTAGTGTTTGCCCTACTTTTTCCTCCAATCAGACGGTGAGGAATTTAAAAAAAAAATGGCAAACTTATTCATGTAAATTCCTTACGATCACCAATTTTAACCATTTAATCATTAAGTAATCGCTTACTAAATGGCACGCGCTTGTTTGGACACAAGGAGTCGGATTTAGTCAGAAACAACAGCGAATGATTTGAACCCCTCTCGATTTAGTAGAAGCGCGAACGCGTTAGCGTGGTTTCGTAGAAGCGCTGGGGAAAAGAAGTCAGTTAGAGGCTAAGAAGTGAAATTTTAACAATTAAGAAACCCCGGTAAGTCGCTGCGCTCCTTCCCTTAGGGTTTCTTAATTTTCATAGCCTCTAACTAATACATAGGCATTCCATTACGCAGCATATAACTTGCGGTTAATTATTTTACGGATAACTTGTCTTAGTTTGATTCATATGCAATGTGACACACATTATGATGATTTTATTCGTATTGAATTGACACCAGTTATGCCAAAGTCCCTGCAGTGGTTACTTCCCCTTTATGTTACAGTAATCACTGCCACCATACACATCCAGCAAAGTTTATTTTTTTGGTTAAATATTTGTTGGGTCAATATTTCAACTTGCTTTGTTCATAATATAGGAAAATAGTGTGAAAAACGGTATCTGGTTACAAAAAATAATTTATTTATTTAAAAAAATCATTTTTAGCGAATATGAACACTGGTTTCTTGTAAACAAACATGTATTCCGTTCATAAAAACAACATATTTAATTAAAATTCCATGGATACAATTTGTTGAAAAGTCACTCAACGAACTTGGGCTGTCTAATTACTGGTTAGATCAGAAAGTTTATAGCCAAGATTATTTTAGAAAATTAGTTAAGAGTCGCATAAGAGATCAGTTTGTTCAATCTTGGAATAGTGATATACAAAGTCTAAGTAAATGTTTAAACTATAGAATATATAAGAAAGAGTTTGTTTTTGAGCAGTATTTTAATATTTTGCCATTTGGTTTGTCTAATACTTTATGTAAATTCCGTTGCATGAATCATAAAATGCCTATAGAAATGGGAACACATTTAAACATAGAAAGAAATCTACGCACATGTACACTTTGTAATGCTCATTTGTTGGGTGATGAATTTCACTATTTATTTATTTGTAAACACTTTGCAAGTGACAGGAAAAAATATATTGGTCAATATTTTTATAAAAATCCAAATTCTGTTAAATATGAGATATTAATAAATAGTAAAGATAAGAAATACATTATTAAAATTAGCCAGATTTTGTAAACTCATTCTTAAAGCTTGTAAATAACTGGATATAGTTTTGCTCAAAGACTGATAGAAAAAATGTTTCTTTGTAAAAACATATAGATATTAACATTGCACATATATATAGTTTATGTAATATAAATGTATACACTCATTCTCCATATGCTATGCTTATTTGTTATAAAAAAACA
Organism: Cyrtodaria siliqua; assembly: GCA_037043455.1. Taxonomy (NCBI): domain Eukaryota; kingdom Metazoa; phylum Mollusca; class Bivalvia; order Adapedonta; family Hiatellidae; genus Cyrtodaria; species Cyrtodaria siliqua. The sequence goes on from JAWPHD010011483.1 coordinate 65,637, forward strand.
ACAAAAAACAACAACAACTAGATAGCAAAAATACATTACTAAACATGTAAATTAGGATTCACTCATTATTCATTCTCGTCATTTCATTCATGTACAGATTGATGGTTGGTCTTGTTATGTAAATACTTCTGTTATGTAAATAGTTCTGTTTTATGCACAATGTAAATGTGTTATATCAGATGCTCTTAATGAGCCTTGAATAAATAAAAACTTGAAACTTGAGAATGTTACAGAAGCTGTGCGTACATTGTTTTTAATTTATTTTTTATTTTTCTGAAGCTTCCATAACATATTCATGCAGAACATATATATATATATATATATATAATTTTTCACATATTGATAATATTTACCGATATCATGCAAAATGTATATATTCATTTTTGATAAACATGTAACTCATTACATTTTTTTTTCTTATTCTGTCAAATATGTTATTTTATATATACATATAACAATAGTAATATGATGTTACTCTGCAAACAGATTACTGAAGAAGGGAAATGTTAAATAATGTATTCATGCATTTTATGTAAAGATGTGCATTTGTATATTTTCAACTATGCATATATACTGACAAAAAATAAAATAAGTTAAGCAAGCTTTAATGTACATTTAGCTTAAAGAAATTACATGCTATCTTATAATGTGAAGTATTATAAAACCTTTGCATGACATAGGGTGCTCTTCTCTTTCACTGATTTGTTGTGATCTGAGTTATCTCCCATTTACTTAAAACAGCGTATTTCATATTTCGATATGATAAAATATGATAAAGAACATGGTAAAACGTCACTAAAAAACAGTTATGGGTTTCAAGTTATAAGAACACACAAAATCAACGGATACTAAAAAAAAAGAAGGTATGATAATGAACCTTTGGAAACGGCCGAGCACGACACATACGAAATATTGATTGAAACTGTTCATGAGCGGTAGTGTAATATGCTAACTACCGCTCACGTCCTCTAGCCCCGGGTTGAGCAGAACTCAATATTCATAAAATTAATAGCACGACACATACGAAATATTGATTGAAACTGTTCATGAGCGGTAGTGTATTATGCTAACTACCGCTCACGTCCTCTAGCCCTGGGTTGAGCAGAACTCAATATTCATAAAATCAATAGTACACAATTTAAACCATAAGGCGGTGGACATGGAGTCATATGCTTCCCCATGTTGTACGGCGTATGGTCCCAGTATCTAATAAAATTAATGCCCCGAAGAGCGCAATAAACATAATGGAATTTAGTTGGGAGCAGCGGTTATGAAGCCTGCGTATCACAAGTAACAGCCAAAAGACTAAATTAAAAAGCAGACAACATAACCTTGTCATTATATATGCACCAAAGTCTTTTTTAAAATGATGGTCATTACCTCCCTTTACATTGAAATGAGGACTAAAATTATAATATCGGTAGATTAAAACGTGTTATTGTTTTCAACTCAAATATCGTTTCAAACACAATGCCTGCATACATCTGCTCATTATGTTAATTATATTGTTAATGACTACCACGCATGGCCTTGAGTATGTGCAAATGGATTTGCCATGCAATTTACTTGGTAAAGTTTTTTTTCCCTCAGCACACTTATATTATATGGTTCGTATGATTTTTTCCAGCACACTTATACTATATGGTTTGTATAATATAATACTATATACTATCGAATATGCACATTAGGTATTTTATGTATAAATATGCACGAATATCAAATATGCACCATATATGTATTTTATATAGATTTGCAGCAATATATTATCAAATATGCATTATTGTATATTTCATTTATATATATATACATGTATCAGCTTCATTTCAAGTTTGCGCCATTTTGTATTTCTATCTATATACACACATGTATCAGTATGTTCTCCCACTCATATATATACCACACTCACCCGCATACGCATATTATTTACACATATATGCACATAGGATTTTTCTAGGGTATTGTAGGCATTTAGTATGTCTATGATTATGTTGTATTAACTGTACGGATATGTATGGATTACTTTTTTTTTTTTGGAAAAAAAAAGAGAAAAAAGTTTAATACAAAACAATTTCTAGAACTTGAATATATGCATCAAAAAAAAGAGGAGAAAATTGTAAAGAAAAAAGGTTGAGAAGTAGACAATAGTGTTTTACTATGTCGATTGTTGTGGTGTCCCTGCATTTTGGAGTATTTCATTGAGGTTTAGTAAAATCAAATAAGTCAAATAGAATCTATAGGCCTATTTTACCTATGTTTATATATCGACTCCACATGGCTTCAAATTGTGCAACTTTTAAATTTGTATATGCTATCCACATTTCCACTTTGTATAAAGATATAATATGTTTTTTAAAAATATTTAACAATGGCATTTGTAAATGCATTTTTTGTTGATAAATGTAAAATATGGCCTGCAGGAGTATTTTGCTCAAAATGATATCAAATTTATTATTTCCAAATAGAATATCTATTTCTGACCAAAGTGTCAGCCTTGTATGACATTTATGCCTGATGTATTCTGCAAGGTCTAACCAAAACTGTTTTACAACTTCACAATTCCAAAATAGGTGATGAATAGTTTCAGGTAAACTATTGCAAAAGCTGCAAACATTGTTATCTAGAATATTCATTTTAGTCAATAAATATTTAGTTCCCAGAATTCTGTGGTTGATTCTATATTGTAACCAAAGTAGTTTAGGGTCTTTCGTTATTTTGAATGGTATTGCATATATTGTTTCAAATTTATAAATAGGTACAGTTATAACTTCATTTTTCCATTTGATTAATGACTTGGGGTAAATGTTTCTTATAATTAACAGGTTATAAATGAGTCTACATCCTTTACTGTGCTTTTGAATTAGTGATATGGTAAGAGGGCGTAAAGGGTTTGGGCTATTGCTGGGTAGATGAGCAAAATTTAATTTAGCCAAGTAGTTTCTTATAGCAGTAAATAGACCTTCATATTCTAAGAAATTAGACCTAATATAATACCGATCCGTGAATTCTCTGTTGGTAAAAATGTTTCCATTCGTGTTTAAAAGGTCGTTAATTAATAAAATACCTCCTGTATACCATCTAAAATACCTCCTGTATACCATCGTCTATAGAAAATGCTTGAACCCCCTACCTTAATGTCTGGATTGTGCCATAATTATATTAACTAAATGAAATTGATGCCAGGAAACTGGTTTCACTTGTTCAGTAAAATATTTATAACCGGAAAGTACTTCTTTCCAAAATGGAGTGTGTACTCTGTTTAAGTTTTGTTTTATATAGTCACTTCCAAAGTTAATTAAGCCTGTGAAAATTGGACATGTTGTTTTTACTAGTTGAGGATATTTATTGTCTATCTCGAATATTCTGCGGATCCAAGTTATTTTTAAAGCTGAAATAAATTGTTCAATATCAATCATTCTTAGTCCTCCAAATGTCTGATCTTGTATTATAATGGTTCTTTTTATTTTATCTTTTGAATTGTTCCAAAGAAATTTATAAAACATAATCTGGATAAGTTAAATTTTATCTGTTTTTGGATTGGGAATTCCTGTTATCAAATGATTAAGTTTCGAAAGGGCTAGACTTTTTAGAACCACAATCTTCCCTAAAGGGGTAAGTATTCTTTTTGTCCAACTTGCAAGTAGTTTTTTTATTTCTTCTATTTTAAGATCATAGTTTATATTTATCAATGAAATCAGATTTGTTGAGAACCTTACTCTGAGAACCTTACTCCTAGTACAGTGAAAATACCCTTTTCCCAATATAGATTGTATTCCGGACATAACTGTGTGGCACATCCTTTTTATGATCCAAACCAGATAGCCTTAGTCTTGTCAGCATTTATCATAAGGCCGGAAATTTGTGCATAGAATTATAATGTCATCATTGTGTGTAAAAGTGAGTCTTTGGAGCCGTCTAGAGTCAAACTCGTATCATCAGCATATTGTGATACTAAAAATTCAATGTTCTCTATATTGATACCTTTAATATTTGGGTTGTTTCTTAACAACACAGATAGTACTTCGGCACAAAGAATGAACAGGTAGGGTGACAACGAATCTCCTTTACGACAGCCTCTGTGTAAATAGAACCAGTCTGACATATTCCATTAACAATAACACAAGACTCAATATTGTGGTAGAACATTTTTATCCAACTAATAATTGAAGGGCCAAAATTAAACAAACTTTTGTCATGAAATTCCAAGAAACGGTGTCAAAAGCAGTCGCGAAGTCTATCAAGAGTAGTAGCCCTGGAATATTATATTTCTCAGCATAAAAGAGTATGCCATACAGTAATCTTATATTTATTCTCATAAATCTGCCTGGTAAACGTGTTTGATCATCATGAATGATAGTACACAACACATTTTTTATTCTAAAGGCTATGGATGCTGATGCTATTTTGTAAGACATTCAGAAGGGAGATAGGTCTCCAGTTTTTCAAATATAATTTATCTTTATTACCTTTTGGAATACAGGTGATAACTCCTTGCTTTTGTGTTACTGAAAGTTATCCTTTTAAATGTGCATAATTAATTGTCATTACATAAAATGACCTATATTGTTCCAGATTTTTTTTTAGAATTCAACTGTGAAGCCAGAGTTACCTGGGCTCTTGTTATTCGACATTCTGTTTAGTGTATTTACAATTTCTGTATAACTAAGAGAACCTTCTATAGATTGTTTAATATTTTCACTTAATTTTGGTATGTTGAAGTCTCTAAGTAAAACATTTAAATCTATATCTGTTGTCTCTTTTGCTTCATATAGTGTTTTAAAATGATTTTTTGTTTCCATCAAAATTTCTTCCTGTGTTTTTAAGGTATTTCCTGATGTTTAATATTAAAGAATTCATAAATTTGAGACTTAGTTTCCAAATTGCAAAAATAACTAGAAATCTTTTCTCCTTCATTTATCCATCTTGCCTTAGATCGCACAAAAATCCCTTCTAATGTTTTTTTACGGAGTTCAAATATTTGTATTGGAATATCGTTAATAGCCGCATTAGTGTCTTGGATGTCTGCAGCATATTGTCTTTTAACATCATCTATTATCAATTTTATTTCTTCAACATATTTTGTGTCTTTTAATAAAGAGTTATTAAATTTCCAATATGTCTTGCCGTTTATAAATTTTCCAAATTCAAATTGTGTATAAAACATAAAATGATCAGTACGGTAACCTGGGAGTATTTTTTGCATCATCTAAGTCGGTATATAAATGATCAGCAATTAGAAAAAAAATCTAGTCTTGCCCATTTTATTGGGTTTCTACGAAGCCATGTATATTGTTTTTTTTCTACATTTTGCTCTCTCCAGCAGTCAATTAAATTATTTTCTACAATAACTTCTAAAAGAGTATCACGTGCATTTGGGTTATTTATATTAACATAGTTAAAAGTATCCATCTCTGGATTTAGAACCAAGTTAAAGTCACCGGTTATTATACATGGGTTATCATAATCTTTTATTTTCCCTCCTAACTTACTCAAAAAACTGGGAGTATCCCTATTTGGTGCGTATATATTAATAAGAGTATTATTTGTATCACATATAGTTGTATCTAAAATCAACATATTACCATCCATGTCACTTTCGGAACTTTTAATCTTAAAGTTAAAGTTATTATTTATAAGAATGACTACTCCTCTTGATTGACCAGTATGACTGCTAAAAAAACATTCAAATCCCCACTGTGCTCTAATATAATTTTCTTCAATTTTGATGAAATGGGTATCCTGTAAGAAATAAATTGAATATTTTATCCCTTTCATAGAACATCTTTTCGCTTGTTTTTGTCACCCAGTCCCTGCACATTCATTGAAACTAAGGAAACGTTATCTGTCATTTAAAGTAGTGTCTATGTAGGAAGGCTAAACTGCCAGGATATGCAAAAGGCCGAATGTAAGATATATTTGCTATTGATCTAACTGAATACCATGTACATGGGACACCAAGATTTGTAAAGCTCCTTAATATAAAGCAAACAGAGAAACCAAAAAGTATAGTATTACTACTAGACATTTTTGGATAAATAGGTAGAAGGTGGCAAATATTGAAATCATGATAAAAAAAACAAGACAAAAACAATATACTATTTAAACAAACACACACACGTGCTCACGCAGAACATATATTGCCAAGGCAAACTAATAAATAATAAACCAGTGGGGAGGGGGCCTGCCAATGTAAGTTCCAAAAACTTTCTGTTGTATATAAAATGAAAAACGGAACAGTGCCTGAATACCTGGCAAATCTACTGCCAAGAACCGTAGCGGAAGAAACTCCATATTCCCTCAGGAACGCAGAACATTTCTCGCAGACTTCAGTTAGAACCTCTATTTTTATGAATTCATTTATTCCATCAGCTATGAAACTCTGGAATGATTTACTGTTAGATATTATAAATTCAGGCTCATTAAACACATTCAAAGGTCAGCTTATGCGAATAATGTTTACTAATTCAAATGTTCCTAGTTTTTACTTTTCTGGTGTAGGTTTTTTTTCTGTTATGCATGCTAGGATAAGAAATTCATGTAGTAATCTCAATAATGATCTTTTTCAAAATCATTTACGCGAATTGCCTCAATGAATTTGCGGTCAGGGTAATGAAGATGCAAATCATTTCTTCTTTGAATGTATGCAATTTAATGTTGAAAGGGTTGAACTCTTCCAGTCAACACGTTCGTTTCACCCTTTAAGCTCAAATACATTATTGTTTGGAAGGTTAGATCTTACAACACAAGAAAATGGTTTGATTTTTAATTCTGTTCAAAACTTTATTAGAGATAGTCATCGATTTACTTAAGTTTGCCATTACATTTTATCTGTCTAATCAACCCGAGCAATGTTACATGTGTTGCATTACTCTTTCTTCCACTTCTACTTTTTCTTTTACTTTTTCTTTAATTTTTTTTTCTATTTTCTTATTATCTTAACATCTTCTACTTCATATCATGTTGTAGTTAATCCAGTTTATTGATACGTGTTAATAGCAATTGCCATTCATTATATTTGCTAAAACTACATTGTAGGGAAGGGCCGTAACTAATGTGGGTAGCACTTGTGGCCCGACCCGATTGCATTGTACTTGTACATATATGGCAATAAAATATGTTTAAATCACAATGTTATGCTAGAGGCAATATCTCACTCCCTTATCGCTTGTTGTACAATATGTGGATCGACGTCCCACATACCTATAAATATACGGTGACCATAAAACCCACACATATCTATCTATCCATCCGTATATCCCTATATATATATATATACATATATATATAATATACACCCACATATATATGTTATGCGCTAAATAAGAATATGGACAATTCCGAATTCTTAAAATGCGCGGCATTATCGGAATTCTCAAAATGCGCGGTTCAATTCCGGAATAGCCCATGCGCAAAGTAGGAATTGGGACAAAGTAAGAATATGTTCGTTATTTCAGTGAGCAAAGTAGGAAATGGAACAAAGTAGGAATATTTTCGTTAATCATATTTGCGAGTATACACTTTGATTTTTGTTTGCTTCGTTCAAATAGTCAACTATATCAGCAGTATATTAGTATAAGAAATTCTAAAGTAAAATAGCTATTTAATCCAGAAAATATGATGCATACGCCAGTAGGTAAAGCTAAAGCAATTTTATTTTGAACCATGCTTACGTATAGTTTAAATCACTAACATACTGTGTGATGTAGTTTGCTAAATGCGTTTGACAAAAGAGCATCACTTGTTTATTTTAAGCCGACAACCGTGGGTGTTCTTACATACCGATTAGGATATCCGCGTTTTACATTCCGGATAGAAAGTATTTTCTTGCATTCGGGATAAGGCTTTCCGCGTTTTACTTTGAATTGAATTGGGTTTTAAGGCGCACCAACACATGCAAGGTTAAATGACGCCTAACAGGAATGAAAATGCCAGGCTCATCCTCCACTAACATCAAGATAAAATATGTAGAATGGGCCTAGAACCGTCTTACCTGCAGAACTGCAGAGTTGCTGCCATTTACGATGGAGCCACGTTTCCACGTTTGCGTACGCGGTGTCATGACCTTGAATGAGCATGGTAAAAAATGAAAAAAATAATATGTATGGGGCGTGGGGTGGGGGTTGTGGTGGTGGTGGTGGTGGGGGGGGGGGGGGGGGTCTTACCTCTGCATGTGATGGTGTGTTTGCAGTGGTTGTATTCTACCCCGGCAACCTCACGGGGATCCGCGTATTACATGGTGGATGGATGCAAGAATATTCATAATCGCTAAATATTAAATTAATAACTAACTCAGAACACAATAATAACTAACGTTGCGACGTAATATCTAACGTTGCTATGTTGAGTGATGGCGTCAGTAAACTGACTTAACATGTAATAAATAGATTAGTTAACTGCCCGAATCGATTATTGGGTAATCCTTCACTCGATTGTAGACGTGTTTTTGTTTTCACTCACTCTCATACGCTCGTTCATGAAAAGAACCACACGTCTTGAAGGATTTCCCTATAATCCATCCAAGCATTTAAATAATCTCTATATATCGGTGGTCTAGAATTATAACGTCGTAAGTGAAAAATCATAGTTTTCGGAAAAGTGAAAAAAACGGACTGACAGTAACAACTGTGTAAATTCTCTGTTCTTCTCTGAACACGCTCATATGACATAAGCTGTAGTTTGCTTTCTCATAAAACAAAGTATTTTGTTATTTCCAAAAAAAAAATTTTGACTTTGTAATCTGAGCAATTGCACTTACGATCTTATGTTATTAAATATTCGGAAAGGAAGATGTTCATAAAAAAATTGTATCTGGCAGTTAGACCTTTTAAAATATGGTAAAAGCGATTATTAAACCACTGTAACTGTCTTATAAAAGTTTGCTAGTTCATGCTACACTGTTGGTCGAAATGTAGAATGCATATGGGAACATGCGTGTGATGACAACATTACAATATATATATTAGAAAATGTTCTATTTGTAAAGTTAAATCAAACGGATAAAAAAAAAGCATGCTCTTATTATTATCCCTTTAATTAAATAGTAATGGTAACGTAACATACAAATAGAGACACGAATTATGTTTCAAATTAATTGTTGTAACAATTATAACATTTAATAACAGAGAACTGGGAGTTGTATTCACTAATGAAAAGAAAACTAATCAATCACGAACAAACACTAACACATGGTCCTATACCCTCTGTAGTCTATAATGTTACATTGTATTTACCGACTATCTTTTGAAAATGTAAAACTATTCGATTCGTAACCAGACATTTAATTTGATATGTCTGGCTTTAAATTAGCAGAGCGACGTTAATAATACATATCTTTTAGTGCATTTTGAAAGCCCCATTGTGAAACAATTTGGGTGCAAGAGCAAGAGATTGTATTACCATCAAAATAATGACACGCGTTAAATATCCACAGAAGCAAACACTTGTCACTTTAACGAGATTATATCATAATTATCATAAATATTTTCGGTTCCCAAAATAATAAATGTGACTAAAATATTTCGCACGACCTTTGAGGCAAGGATACATTTCACAAAAACGTTCCAGTTATACCTTTTCATGTTTGAACTATGTAATCAAATACTAAAAAAATAGTAAAATTATAGACAAACTTGCAAACGGTTTCTATTTTAATTCGCTAAGACCGGAAAGTCCGAAATTTGACATAATTACTGTCAGTACTTTCCCCCCAATTACTCATGTACAGAACAAAGCTTATTACTCACCAGCAGCCAGAAAAGCACGCTTCTCCCTATACGACACATTCTAAATGAATACAAACTGTTCTATATATTCCAACGAGGCTTTAGGCATACATGAAGTAAATCACTGTGGTATTCATGCCTGGTGTAGGGTATTCATGCCTGGTGTAGTCGAAAGGAGTTCCCAAATATATAATCCCTAACTTTTTGTGTGATAAAAGGCATTTTTGAGTATTTAAGGCCTGTTTTTGTTCTAGCTGAAATGACTTTATTGACTTGTTTGTGATAGCTAAAACCCATGTGCATGGTTGTATGATGATTTTATTTGTCAACTTGACAGTTTTGAAAGTGAAAGTAGAACACATGTTAGAGGTACCGAATGAACGCAGTTTGTTCACGGTATCAACAAAGATAAGAATTTTATTTTCTTATATGCCACATGACCCCTACTGTTCTCAGCAGATTTCTAGAGAGGCAGGTCTCATGACTAAGAACATGTAAGTGAATCTTAATTTGAACTTCATTTTGAAAAATGGCTAACTAGAAAGCTTGGACAATATTGCATTGGACTCAATGGGATTTGATTTACTTCTGGTACACCTTGACAAAAATCTGTTGAACAGGTCAGATACCACTATTGATTTGGGGCTTCTGATTGGTTGATAAAAGTATAGGGTCTATTAGGGCATATAGTCAGATTGTAAGGCAGATTCTGATTGGATTAAATTACCCAAATTATAACAAATCCCATAAAACATCAAAATATTATGTTTCCATCATAAAACCCGTTGATTTAGAATATTTTGACTGATATTTGCATTTTTATGGAGACGATTTTACTGAGAGTATATTTGCAAAAAGTAAAAAAAAATTACTGCCATTCTGAGGGTGGCCACCTTCAGTGAACTATTAGAGGCTGAAAGCATCAGAGTATCCCCAATTTACTGGTCATTTTTGAGTGTCTCTAAGATAGTTCTTTAAAAAAGTTAGGTTTTATCATCCATTCGGATATAGGAATAGGGGTTGTAGGCCAAAAGGCTATAATAGAGGCCTGTGGGAAATGCAATAGTGGTATATGACCTAAAGCTAGATTCTGCATGGGGTAAAAGTGAAAGTAGGCATACTTTTTTCTAACACAATGATTTGAAAGTGTGAGAAATGTTGAATTATGTTGTATTTTGACTTCTCTTGTAACTTTTTGAATGATTTTTAAATATTTGAAAAGTTTTCTGATGTAATAGAGGTAATTTAAATTATTTTATTAGGGTTTTGGACACAAAATTAGCCATACCTGATACCTGGTATACACAATTGGCCTGTAATGCACCTATTTGACACAATTAAAGGTATATCTAGTAAGTTTTATTCATTTCTGAGGGCTTTGCATACATTTTTTGGCAAAAATGTCAGAAAGCGACAAGCTGCATCTGTCTGCTAAAATGTCGAAAAGGCGCTTATGTCTGTTTTGAAAAAGATGTTGAGGTAAACTCTGACTCTGAGTTCATCACGTTTTTATGGTTAGTGTTGATATGCAAATATTTTATGCGGGTTGATGCATTTTACAAATTAAATAATTTAGTTGGCAAAAAATATGGCATTTTCTATTTTTTGTTAAAGATTTTTTCAACCCCACCCCCTTCATTTTAATGAATTTTCATGGATCTGTACTGCTAACAGTGCTTTTTGGCTGCATGGTTGCATGAAAATGACATGTAAAGGTGGCACAAACAATATCTAATAAAAAAATACATTAGAGTGTACAGTTACAGGCAATCTTGTGTAATGATCATATTGTAAAACATGGCATGGCCTTAAAAATGGTGTTGGGGAGGATATTCTCAGAATTATATTTTGTCATTTTTAAAGTGAAAAGTTGCATTTTCTTGATGGTTTCATATATAAAAACTGCTGCATAATGTTAAGTAATCCATTTGAATGCAGATTTTGAATATATACAAAAACAGTGGCATTTTTATGGTAAAATCTGCTATTTTGAGCCCTGAAAATCACAAATATCATTTTTCAGTAGAAACGATTTTCAAGAGTGCTTCAACTGGTTGAAAATCACATGTAATTGATGAAATCAATTCAAATTCACTTTATTTCAAACAAAAGATTGAAACGGTTATTGAGATATGGCATTTTGAAGATTCTGGATTTACGCGTAAAAATCGCATGAATTTACGCGTAAAAATCGCATGAATTTGACATCAGCCGAAGCCCTTTAAAGCCCTCATATTTTGTAGAAAATATTTTTTTCTAAAAACAAGAGACACCATTTTCCTCAGAATGAATGTATGAAACAATTTAGCCAGGAAAAACTAACTTCAGTTAGGTTTGAATGTCTATTAAAGCTAGATTCTGCATGGGGTAAAAGTGAAAGTAGACATACTTTTTTTCTAACACAATGATTTGAAAGTGAGAAATGTTGAATTATGTTGTATTTTGACTTCTCTTGTAACTTTTTTTATTGATTTTAAAATATTTGAACGTTTTATGATGTAATAGAGGTAATTTAAATTCTTTTATTAGGGTTGTGGACACGAAATTAGCCATACCTGAAACCTGGTATATACAATTGGCCTGTAATGCACTTATTTGACACAATTAAAGGTATATCTAGTAAGTTTTATTCATTTCTGAGGGCTTTGCATACATTTTTTGGCAAAAATGTCAGAAAGCGACAAGCTGCATCTGTCTGCTAAAATGTCGAAAAAGCGCTTATGTCTGTTTTGAAAAAGATGTTGAGGTAAACTCTGACTCTGAGTTCATCGCGTCTTTACGGTTAGTGTTGATATGCAAATATTTTATGCTATTTAATACATTTTACAAATTAAATAATTTAGTTGGCAAAAAATATGACATTTTCTATTTTTTGTGTAAGTTTTTTCTACCCCACCCCTTTCATTTTAATGAATTTTCATGGATCTGTTCTGTCAACAATGCTTTTTGTCTGCATGGTTGCATGAAAATGACCTTTAAAGGTGGCACAAACAATATCTAATAAAAAAATACATTAAAGTGTACAGTTAGAGGCAATCTTGTGTAATGAGCATATTGTATAACATGGCATGGCCTTAACAATGGAGTTGGGGAGGATATTCTCAGAATTATTTTTTGTCATTTTTATAGTGAAAAGTTGCACTTTCTTGATGGTTTCACATATGAAACTGCTGCATAATGTTAATTAATCCATTTGAAGGCAGATTTTGAATATATACAAAAACAGTGGCATTTTTATGGTAAAATCTGCTATTTTGAGCCCTGAAAATCACAAATATCTTTTTTCAGTAGCACTGATTTTCAAGAGAGCTTCAACTGGTTGAAAATCACATGTTATTGATGAAATCAATTCAAAATCACTTTATTTAAAACAAAAGATTGAAACGGTTATTGAGATATGGCATTTTGAAGATTCTGGATTTACGCGTAAAAATCGCATGAATTTGATATCAGCCGAAGCCCTTTAAAGCTCTCATATTTTGTAGAAAAGTATTTTTATTAAAAACGAAAGACACCATTTTCCTCAGATTGAATGTATGAAACAATTTAGCCAGGAAAAACAAACTTCAGTTAGGTTTGAATGTCTATTTAGGTCAGATACCACTATTGATTTGGGGCTTCTGATTGGTTGAAAAAAGTATAGGGTCTATTAGGGCATATAGTCAGATTGTAAGGTAGATTCTGATTGGATTAAATTACCCAAATCATAACAAATCCCCATAAAACATCAAAATATTATGTTTCCATCATAAAACATGTTGATTTAGGATATTTTGACTGAAATTTGCATTTTTATGGATACAATTTTACTGAGAGTATATTTGCAAAAAGTAAAATGTTTTTACTGCCATTCTGGGGGTGGCCACCTTCAGTGAACTATTAGAGGCTGAAAGCATCAGATTATCCCCAATTTGCTGGTCATTTTTGAGTGTCTCTAAGATAGTTCTTTAATTTTTTTTAGGTTTTATCATCCATTCGGATATAGGAATAAGGGTTGTAGGCCAAAAGGTTATAATGGAGGCCTATAGGAAATGCAATAGTGGTATATGACCAACACTAGCTCTTTTTTGTTAAAGTTTTTTTCTACCCCACCTACTTCATTTTAATGAATGTTCATGGATCTGTACTGTCAATAGTGCTTTTTGGCTGCATGGTTGCATGAAAATGACCTGTAAAGGTGGCACAAACAATATGTTTCCAGCCGGGGGCGTCCGTGGCCGAGTAGTTACATTATTTTAAATTGTAATTTATGATGTATATAAGCAATAAGCTGTTGACCTTCTTTTAACAAGAGTTGAAAAACGGGGAAATCCCCTGTTTAACAAAAAGCTATATTCGAAACTTCCACGTCAATTAAACAAACGTTATTCAATGGCTATACGATTTCAAGGGCATGAATACCCGAAAGGCAATCGTGGAGTATTTAATTACACATCGATGTATTTATCGCTTAAACCTGCTTGTGTATAATAAAAGGAACTATATTATATTCAATATTATATAATAACATTTGAAAGTGGATATCCTACCGTAATATTAAAGGGACACAAGGCAATCTTGATTTGTTTACATCGCGCCGCGTTTACATCGCGCCGCGTCCCGTTAGTTTTTCTACATAACTTGTATTTTTCAATCATTTAATAGTAATTATTAGAATAGTTCAAATTGTGATCGGTGTTCTATACAAATCATAATGACCTAACATGTTTTACCCATTCATGCTAGTTACTCATTCAATTTTAGCTCACTATGTATTCAGTTGTATGTTTGTTTTCTTTCCTGCCGGGGGCGTCCGTGGCCGAGGGGTTAGAGTCTCTGACTTGCAATCACTTGCCCCTCACCGCTGTAGGTTCGATCCCTCAGGGGCCTAGGAATCTGGAAGCTCGAAAGTCGCCATATGACCTTAGCTGTTGGTGGGACTATAAAATCCAATTCAATTCAATTCAATTATTTCCAGCCATTGTCACACATGTCTCAGCATTTAGGTTTACCACCACCATTTGCATAAACACCTCCGAAGTGTAGTTCCTATAATAAAAAGTAATCCCTCCTTTTTTGTTGGAAATGTGTATTAATAGGTTTTACTGGATTACGAACATTCCAAATTTCCCATGCTACTTTGTGAGCAACTATCAATGAAAACAGGTGCACCCTTGACCTGTTTAGTAAACAAAAAAGAACGTTCTTACATGTCTTGTGACTCTGCTAATATCATTGTATAAGCTTTCTCGTCGCTTAATGGAATTAAGGCGGGACCACGTAATGACTAATTGATGATGATATTACACCACATATATTATATGTTTAAAGCTGAAATAATACTGAATTAATGAATTGAGGGGCTTATATAAATGCTTGAGAAATACCTAAGCGATCACATGAATAGGACACAAAGGCAAAAAGTGGTATGCCGACGGTTTTCAATACAATTTCATCTCTATGAGTTTATCTTATCTTCCCCTTTCTATGTCAAGTTATACTTATGTTCTGTATCATATTAATTGATTGAAATATTTTTAGTATTCAAAGTCTCCAATATTGATTATATCTGATTTCTTATAAGAAGTATTGTTGCTTTTTATCATTCATATCTTTTATACTGTATCGCCTGATTTCAATAACTAAACTTTTGATGAAATGCAATTAAACAAGTTATACCTATTTTGGTAGTATTACATAGTTTTACATGATAAGAAAAAACAAAATTGCTCACGGTTTATGTAGGCAAATCGTAATTAAATGTGAAAGTATTGTACTTCAAATAAAATGCATTGTCATGCAATTATGTTTGAAAGAGTTAAACAGCGTTTAATTTTCTTACAAAATATTATGGAAGGTGGATATAAAATATGTCCTCTTTATGGCCTGGCTTATATTATAACAGATATTTCCACAATAAAAACATGTTTCAAAACTGTTTAAAACTATCACTTAAATGTTGTTTTTTTATGTCAGATTAACGCATGAAAAGGACACACAAGGAAGAAGTGGTTTATAAAAAGGACGCACGAGAGTTTTCAATAAATTCATATATTAAAATTTGCATTGTTCTTTCCTCTCTATGATTTTTTTTCATGGTTTCCTTTTCCTATGTCGAGGTTATGTGAAGACAATCTAAATATGCCGAGAATTATTTTCATTGTTTTCTCTTCATCGATATCTAAATAATGTTCCAAGTCAAAGTAGTATTTAAAACGACAGCAACACGTTGATTACTGTTAGTTATATTGCATACCAACTTTGACGATATAGAAACATTTTTTTATTATGAAAAGCCAATGAAAGAGTGATTTTCGATTCAACATATAGAACCGTCTTACTTAATTATTCCGACATATTAGTTAGAATTACATAGTTTTCTTTGATAAGCAGAAACGTTTTTACTATACTCACGGCCTCTGTAGGCGAAGCGTTATTAAATGGGCAATTAATGTACTTTTAATAAAGTGCATTGTCAGGCAACCTCGTTTGAAATAATTAAAAATAGTTCAATTGAATTTTCTTACGAAGTATTATGGAACCTGGAAAGTATTGTTGAAGTTAAGGACTTCAAACTGTTTTGTAAATTTAAGTTTATGTTATTACATCATACGCGATACTTAACTATGAAACACATTTATATTTTATCTGTTCGTCGCTGATGGATGAAGCAAATAAGCGTATTAAAATGAAATATAAGTAGGTTTAAAATTAGCATCTACCTCTACACATCCTAACATAAATTCTTACTTTGCGCAAAACATTCTCAAATCGCGCAGAGACACTTAATGCGTGGTTTATATATTTTAACCTCTTGAGCAATTCCGGAACAGTCCTGCGCAATTCCGAATCGTTGCGCATTTTAAGAATTCTTACCTTGCGCAGAGCAATTCGGAATCGTCCATATTCTTACTTTGCGTAGAACATATATATACACATATACTCATATAAACTATACATACAGATACAAGCTGTGCGTACATTTAATAAAGAGATTACACCCAAGCATAGACCTACAATCTATGACCCAAGCCACAACAGGTTTTCAACATCTTCTCGAAGGTGATGATGTTATTGCCAATTGCCTGTTGGTTACGGCAAGAGTTTGATGTACCAGGTACCAGTGTATCGCCATTTTTTGTAATCGCATGACCTCAGCTATCGTCACGTGATTTGTGTGGTGGCAGGGATTATTGGCTACAATATCACTGCGCGGAGGTTGCAGTTATGCTTCCAGATCGCTCCAGTCCCTATATTCTGCACGAAATGTATTGCTACACCCCTGAAAATTAATGATATACTATGACATGAACATCATAGACACGCGTATCCGACTGGTATTGTTCCGTTGAGCAACTTCCTGTTATGTTTATTGATTTTCTCCCTCTTTCGTATCATCCAATCGGATTTCAGTAAACAATTCATTGGCAACATCAAGATCACTTCTTTGAATTGATTTGATTTGTCACTCGTTTTCCTGTGCTCAACGGAGATAAACGGGGACTTTACTGTGTAAACAGTACAAATGTCAGGGGCGGATCCAGGATTTTAGCTTAGGGGGGGGGGGGGGGGGGGGGGGCTTAAGATTTTGGTAAATTTTCGGGTCCGTTTCTAGCCTCATAAAACGGTTGCGGTAGTGCATTGATAGGGTAAAAAAGTCCGTTTTCAAATAAAAGGAATTATCAATGTGTTAATTAAACCACTCATTAGCCATATGCGTCGAGCGAGCGAAGCGAGCGAAAAAAATTTGTTATACTGAAAATTGTTATACTGAAAACGACTTTTTTTTATACATGTATATGTATGAATAAAAAAAGTCCGTTTTCAAATAAAAGGATTTAACAATGTGTTAATTAAACCTCTCATTAGTCATTATGCGTAGAGCGAGGGAAGCGAGCGAGAATTTGTTTTTATACTGAGGCGTGCATCGAAATTGTTTAATATTTTATCTACAGTAACATGAACATACCAATAAAAAAAGTCCGTTTTAAAATAAAAGGTTTTAACAATTTGTTAATTAAACCACTCATTAGCCATTATGCGTCAAGCGAGCGAAGCGAGCGAAAAAAAATAATACTGAGGGCGTGCATCGAAATTGTTTGATATTTTATCTACAGTAACATGGACATGTATGAATAAAAAAAGTCTGTTTTCAAATAAAAGGATTT
>JAWPHD010011484.1:0-83492 GCA_037043455.1 Cyrtodaria siliqua
TGTTTACGTAGAGTTATATAATGAAAACTTGTAGCGATTACACCACTGAAACTACTTGACGGATTTTCATGAAACTTCACAGGAATGTTGCTCTTGATGTCTAATTATTCCTAGCAAAATTTCAGGTTGGCCGGAAATTCAAGATGGCCACCATGGCTAAAAATAGATTTTCAAAATACAAGCTTGTAGCGACTACTTATTGAAAACTATAAGTGATATTGATATGGGACTTCTTCTAAAATGATCAGCATGACATGATGTTGGTCCTTGTCAAAAATCGTTTTGATTCGATGGTTAACATGGCTGTCAGCGGCCATCTTTGTTTACATTGAGTTATATAATGAAAACTTGCAGCGACTACTCCTCTGAAACTACCTGACGGATTTTCATGAAACTTCACAGGACTGTTGCTCTTGATGTCTTATTGATCCTAGCAAAATTTAAAGATGGCCGACACGGCTAAAAATAATTTTTCAAAAAACAAGTTTGTAGCGACTACTTCCTGAAATCAAAATCAATCAGTAGAGCTTCAAGGTCATTGACCTCTTGTTCATTTCCTTAGTGAACCAGATATAAACCATATCTCTTATTTTCACATTTAAAATACATTTATACATAAAACTTGAAGATATATGCCTTATGCCATTAGAGCCAAATGGCTCCAATTTCTCCAATTTGGCTCCCAACTTTTTAGCTCACCTGAGCCGAAGGCTCAAAGGTGAGCTATTGGGATCACTCTTCGTCCGTCGTCCGTCGTCCGTCGTCCGTCGTCGTCCGTCGTCGTCGTTAACTTTTGCTTCAAACGACTTCTCCTCAGAAACCGCGTGGCCAATTTTGACCAAACTTCACATTGATTATCCTTAGATGAATGCTTTATAGATTTGTTAAAATTAGGTCAGCTCGACATCCAAGATGGCCACCATTACCATATATGGTCGAAACCTTAAAAAATCTTCTACTCAAGAACCGCTGGACAGATTTCAACAGTTTTTCTTTTAAAATGATCGCCAACGCCTAGACTATCAAGTTTGTTCAAATGAAGTCCCCGGGATAAAAAATGGCCATGCCCCGGGGGTCCAAAGTTTGTATATTGAGATTTTGCATGTTTTCCATATAGACATATAGGAAAAAACTTTAAAAAATCTTCTTCTCTGAAACCACAAGGCACAAAGGTCTCATGTATTACATGTAGCATCAGCTTATGGTCCTCTACTAAGTTTGTTCAAATGGTGACCCTGGGGTCAAATTTGTCCCCGCCCCGGGGGTCACAGTTTTACATAGACTTATATAGGAAAAAATATAAAAAAATCTTCTTCTCGGAAACTACAAGAGCCAGAGGTTTGATATTTTGGATTTACTATAAGCTGATGGTCCTTTACCAATTTTGTTCAAATGGTGTCCCTCGGGTCACATTTGGCCCCGCCCCAAGGGTCACATGTTTTACATAGACATGTATAGGGAAAAACTTAAAAACTCTTCTTCTCTGAAACTGCAAGAGCCAGAGGTTTAATATTTTGCATTTGCTATAAGCTGATGGTCCTCTACCAAGTTTGTTCAAATGGTGACCCAGGGGTCACATTTGACCCCGCCCCGGGGGTCACAGTTTTACTTAGGCTTGTATAGGGAAAAACTGAAAAAAATCTTCTTCTCTGGAACCACATGGCACGGAGCTCTCATGTATTACACGTAGCATCAGCTTATGGTCCTCTACTTAGTTTGTTCAAATGGTGACCCTGGGGTCAAATTTTTCCCCGCCCCGGGGGTCACAGTTTTACATAGACTTATATAGGGAAAACAATTCATCTCGGAAACTACAAGAGCCAGAGGTTTGATATTTTGCATTTACTATAAGCTTATGGTCCTTTACCAAGTTTGTTCAAATGGTGACCCTCGGGTCAGATTTGGCTCCGCCCCAAGGGTCACATGTTTTACATGGACATGTATAGGGAAAAACTGAAAAAATCTTCTTCTCTGGAACCACATGGCACGGAGCTCTCATGTATTACATGTAGCATCAGCTTATAGTCCTCTACTTAGTTTTTTCAAATGGTGACCCTGGGGTCGAATTTGTCCCTGCCCCGAGGGTCACAGTTTTACATAGACTTATATAGGATTTTTTTTTTAAAAATCTCCTTTGAAACTACAAGAGCCAGAGGTTTAATATTTTGCATTTGCTACAAGCTTATGGTTCTCTACCAAGTTTGTTCAAATGGTGACCCTGGTGTCAAACTTGGCCGCGCCCCGGGGGTCACAGTTTTATATAGACATATATATAGGAAAAAAACAATCTTCTCTGAAACTGCAAGAGCCAGAGGTTTAATATTTTGCATTTACTATAAGATTATGGTCCTCGACCAAGTTTGTTCAAATGGTGACACTGGGATAAAATTTGGCCCCGCCCCTGGGGTCACGTTTTACATAGACTTGTATAGGGAAAAACTTAAAAAATCTTCTTCTCTAAAACCACAAAGCACACAGCTCTCATATATTACATGTAGCCCTGGGGTCACAATTGACTCTGCCCAAGGTGTTACTCTCTAGCACCTTCATTTTGTATTTGATCTTTACCAAACTTTGTCAGGGTCTTAAACTGTCTATATCAATGTTGTTATGCACAACAGAGCCCACATTTCTTGAACAATCTTAACCAAACTTGCACAGATTGTATATGACCATAAGATTTCGAAGAAGTTCGATAATGTGCCAGTACCCAGGTGATTGCTTTAGGGCCATCTTGGCCCTCTTGTAATGGTTCAAATTTACTCAGGTGAGCGATATAGGGCCATCATGGCCCTCTTGTTTCAATTGGCGCAAGAAAAAAATTGGCCAGAGGAGGCCCTTTTAAGCCTTGTTTACACTCTAAAACACTCATTTTGTATTTGATCGTTACGAAAATTTGCCAGTGTATATCAATGGAAGCTTGAATGAGTTTAAATACCAGCCAGATTGGATTACACCAGAGTTATGGCCCATGTTTTGCTGAAAATGCCATATTAAGCCTTGTTTACACTCTAGCACCTTCATTTTGTATTTGATCTTTATGAAACTTTGCCAGTGTATTTATATCAATGAAAGCTCAGATTAGTTCGAAAACCAGCCAGATTGGACCAGTAACACCGGAGTTTTTGCCCTTGAATTAACAAAAATTGCTATATTTATACCCCCTGCAAAGTGGTTGGTGAGTATCCTGGAATTAGCTCGGACGTCCGTCCGTCCGTCTGTCCGTAGGTGCAATTATTGTCCGGGCCATTTCTCAATAACTCCTTCTTAGAATTTCGCGAAACATGCTAGGAAGTATCAATATCGAGTGGACTTGCGCATACTGTCATGACGTTCCGATTCGATAATTTTCCAGTGATTCCTTTTGTATTTCTAATATATATAATACAATATTCTTGTCCAGGCTATTTCTCTAAAATGCCTTGTTAGAATTTAGTGAAACTTGCTAGGAAGTATCAATATCAAGTGGAGATGTGCATACTGTCATGACTTTCTGGAAGAATAATTTTCCACTGAGTTATGGCCCTTTGTATTTTTAATGCATTTCATACTTGGTAGTGAAATAGAAAATTCTTGCCTGTGCTATTTCTCTAAAACATCATTTTATAATTTCATGAAACTTGCTACGAAGCATCAATATCAAATGAATATGTGCATACTTTCATGACTGTCTGTAGATGCAATTATTGTCCGGGCCATTTCTCGGGGCAGTTCCAAGTGTTTTTGTACCTCCTAAGGCTGTATAGGACACAGGAAAAAAACATTTGAGCAGTGGGCGATACTTTCATATGTTACACTCTAGGTGATGCTGACATGAATAACACTCCAGTTAATACTGTCATATGTTACACTTCAGATAATACTGTCGTATATGTTACACTCCAGGTGATACTGTCATGTATAACACTCCAGATGATACTGTCATATGTTACACTCAGGTGATACTGTCATGTATAACACTCCATATAATACTGTCGTATATGTTACACTCCAGGTGATACTGTGATGTATAACACTCCATATAATACTGTTGTATATGTTACACTCAGGTGATACTGTCATGTATAACACTCCAGATAATACTGTCATATATGTTACACTCCAGGTGATACTGTCATGTATAACACTCTAGATAATACTGTCGTATATGTTACACTCCAGGTGATACTGTCATGTATAACACTCCATATAATACTGTCGTATATGTTACACTCCAGGTGATACCGTCATGTATAACACTCCAGATAATACTGTCGTATATGTTACACTCCAGGTGATACTGTCATGTATAACACTCCAGATAATACTGTCGTATATGTTACACTCCAGGTGATACTGTGATGTATAACACTCAAGATAATACTGTCGTATATGTTACACTCAGGTGATACTGTCATGTATAACACTCCATGTATTACTGTCGTATATGTTACACTCCAGGTGATACTGTCATTTATAAAACTCCATATAATACTGTCGTATATGTTACACTCCAGATGATACTGTGATGTATAACACTCAAGATAATACTGTCGTATATGTTACACTCAGGTGATACTGTCATGTATAACACTCCATATAATACTGTCGTATATGTTACACTCCAGGTGATACTGTCGTGTATAACATTCCATATAATACTGTCGTATATGTTACACTCCAGGTGATACTGTCATGTATGTTACACTCCAGGTGATACTGTCATATATGTTACACTGAGGTGATACTGTCATATATGTTAGACTCCAGGTGATACTGTCATATATGTTACACTCAGGTGATACTGTCATATATGTTAGACTCCAGGTGATACTGTCATATATGTTACACTCCAGGTAATACCGTCATGTATAACACTCCATATAATACTGTCGTATATGTTACACTCCAGGTGATACTGTCATGTAAAACACTCCAGATAATACTGTTGTATATGTTACACTCAGGTGATACTGTCATGTATAACACTCCAGATGATACTGTCATATGTTACACTCCAGATAATACTGTCATATGTTGCACTCCAGATGATAATGTCATATGTTGCAATCCGGATGATACTGTCATATGTTACACTCCAGATGATACTGTCATATGTTACACTCCAGATAATGCTGTCATATATGTTACACTCCAGGTGATACTGTCATATGTTACACTCCAGATGATACTGTCATATGTTACACTCCAGGTGATACTGTCATATGATACACTCTAGATTATACCGTCATAGGTTACACCCAGATAATACTGTCATATGCTACACTCCAGGTGATACTGTCATATGATACACTTTAGATTATACTATCATATGTTACACTCCAGATAATACTGTCATATGTAACACTCCAGATGATACTGTCATATGTTACACTTCAGATGATACTGTCATATGTTACACTCCAGGTGATACTGTCATATGTTACACTCCAGATGATACTGTCATATGGTACACTCTAGATTATACTGTCATATGTTACACTCCAGATAATACTATCATATGATACACTCTCGATGATACTGTCATATGTTACACTCCAGATAATACTGTCATATGTTACACTGCTGGTGATACTGTCATATGTTACTCTCCAGATAATATTGTCGTATATGTTACACTCAGGTGATACTGTTTTGTATAACACTCCATATAATACTGTCGTTTATGTTACACTCCAGGTGATACTGTCATGTATAACACTCCAGATATTACTGTCGTATATGTTACACTCAGGTGATACTGTCATGTATAACACTCCAGATAATACTGTCGTATATGTTACACTCCAGGTGATACTGTCATGTATAACACTCCAGATAATACTGTCGTATATGTTACACTCAGGTGATACTGTCATGTATAACACTCCAGATAATACTGTCGTATATGTTACACTCCAGGTGATACTGTCATGTATAACACTCCATATAATACTGTCGTATATGTTACACTCAGGTGATACTGTCATGTATAACACTCCAGATAATACTGTCGTATATGTTACACTCCAGGTGATACTGTCATGTATAACACTCCAGATAATACTGTCGTATAAGTTACACTCCAGGTGATACTGTGATGTATAACACTCAAGATAATACTGTCGTATATGTTACACTCAGGTGATACTGTCATGTATAACACTCCATATAATACTGTCGTATATGTTACACTCCAGGTGATACTGTCATGTATAACACTCCAGATAATACTGTCGTATATGTTACACTCCAGGTGATACTGTGATGTATAACACTCCAGATAATACTGTCGTATATGTTACACTCCAGGTGATACTGTGATGTATAACACTCAAGATAATACTGTCGTATATGTTACACTCAGGTGATACTGTCATGTATAACACTCCATATATTACTGTCGTATATGTTACACTCAGGTGATACTGTCATGTATAACACTCCAGATAATACTGTCGTATATGTTACACTCCAGGTGATACTGTCATGTATAACACTCCAGATAATACTGTCGTATATGTTACACTCCAGGTGATACTGTCATTTATAAAACTCCATATAATACTGTCGTATATGTTACACTCCAGATGATACTGTGATGTATAACACTCAAGATAATACTGTTGTATATGTTACACTCCAGGTGATACTGTCATGTATAACACTCCATATAATACTGTCGTATATGTTACACTCCAGGTGATACTGTCATGTATAACATTCCATATAATACTGTTGTATATGTTACACTCCAGGTGATACTGTCATGTATGTTACACTCCAGGTGATACTGTCATATATATTTTACACTCAGGTGATACTGTCATATATGTTAGACTCCAGGTGATACTGTCATATATGTTACACTCAGGTGATACTGTCATATATGTTAGACTCCAGGTGATACTGTCATATATGTTAGACTCCAGGTGATACTGTCATATATGTTACACTCCAGGTGATACTGTCATGTATAACACTCCATATAATACTGTCGTATATGTTACACTCAGGTGATACTGTCATATATGTTAGACTCCAGGTGATACTGTCATATATGTTACACTCCAGGTGATACTGTCATGTATAACACTCCATATAATACTGTCGTATATGTTACACTCCAGGTGATACTGTCATTTATAAAACTCCATATAATACTGTCGTATATGTTACACTCCAGATGATACTGTGATGTATAACACTCAAGATAATACTGTTGTATATGTTACACTCAGGTGAATCTGTCATGTATAACACTCCATATAATACTGTCGTATATGTTACACTCCAGGTGATACTGTCATGTATAACATTCCATATAATACTGTTGTATATGTTACACTCCAGGTGATACTGTCATGTATGTTACACTCCAGGTGATACTGTCATATATGTTACACTCAGGTGATACTGTCATATATGTTAGACTCCAGGTGATACTGTCATATATGTTACACTCAGGTGATACTGTCATATATGTTAGACTCCAGGTGATACTGTCATATATGTTAGACTCCAGGTGATACTGTCATATGTGTTACACTCCAGGTGATACTGTCATGTATAACACTCCATATAATACTGTCGTATATGTTACACTCAGGTGATACTGTCATATATGTTAGACTCCAGGTGATACTGTCATATATGTTACACTCCAGGTGATACTGTCATGTATAACACTCCATATAATACTGTCGTATATGTTACACTCCAGGTGATACTGTCATGTATAACACTCCAGATAATACTGTCGTATATGTTACACTCCAGGTGATACTGTCATGTAAAACACTCCAGATAATACTGTCGTATATGTTACACTCCAGGTGATACTGTCATGTAAAACACTCCATATAATACTGTCGTATATGTTACACTCCAGGTGATACTGTGATGTATAACACTCCAGATAATACTGTCGTATATGTTACACTCAGGTGATACTGTCATGTATGTTACACTCCAGGTGATACTGTCATATATGTTACACTCAGGTGATACTGTCATATATGTTAGACTCCAGGTGATACTGTCATATATGTTACACTCAGGTGATACTGTCATATATGTTAGACTCCAGGTGATACTGTCATATATCTTACACTCCAGGTGATACCGTCATGTATAACACTCCAGATAATACTGTCGTATATATGTTACACTCCAGGTGATACTGTCATGTATAACACTCCATATAATACTGTCGTATATGTTACACTCCAGGTGATACTGTCATGTATAACATTCCAGATAATACTGTCGTATATGTTACACTCCAGGTGATACTGTCATGTATAACACTCCAGATAATACTGTCGTATATGTTACACTCCAGGTGATACTGTCATTTTTAACACTCCAGATAATACTGTCGTATATGTTACACTCCAGGTGATACTGTTATTTATAAAACTCCATATAATACTGTCGTATATGTTACACTCCAGATGATACTGTGATGTATAACACTTCAGATAATACTGTCGTATATGTTACACTCCAGCTGATACTGTCATTTATAAAACTCCATATAATACTGTCGTATATGTTACACTCCAGATGATACTGTGATGTATAACACTCAAGATAATACTGTCGTATATTTTACACTCCAGGTGATACTGTCATGTATAACACTCCATATAATACTGTCGTATATGTTACACTCCAGGTGATACTGTCATGTATAACATTCCAGATAATACTGTTGTATATGTTACACTCAGGTGATACTGTCATGTATAACACTCCAGATGATACTGTCATATGTTACACTCCAGATAATACTGTCATATGTTGCACTCCAGATGATAATGTCATATGTTGCAATCCAGATGATACTGTCATATGTTACACTCCTTATGATACTGTCATATGTTACACTCCAGATAATGCTGTCATATATGTTACACTCGAGGTGATACTGTTCAATGTAACACTCCAGATGATACTGTCATATGTTACACTCCAGGTGATACTGTCATATGATACACTCTAGATTATACCGTCATAGGTTACACCCAGATAATACTGTCATATGTTACACTCCAGGTGATACTGTCATATGATACACTTTAGATTATACTATCATATGTTACACTGCAGATAATACTGTCATATGTAACACTCCAGATGATACTGTCATATGTTACACTTCAGATGATACTGTCATATGTTACACTCCAGATGATACTGTCATATGTTACACTCCAGATGATACTGTCATATGGTACACTCTAGATTATACTGTCATATGATACACTCTAAATTATACTGTCATATGTTACACTCCAGATAATGCTATCATATGATACACTCTCGATGATACTGTCATATGTTACACTCCAGATAATACTGTCATATGTTACACTGCTGGTGATACTGTCATATGTTACTCTCCAGATAATATTGTCATATATGTTACACTCCAGGTGATACTGTCATGTATAACACTCCATATAATACTGTCGTATATGTTACACTCCAGGTGATACCGTCATGTATAACACTCCATATAATACTGTCGTATATGTTACACTCCAGGTGATACTGTCATTTATAAAACTCCATATAATACTGTCGTATATGTTACACTCCAGGTGATACTGTCATGTATAACACTCCATATAATACTGTCGTATATGTTACACTCCAGGTGATACTGTCATATGTTACACTCCAGATAATACTGTCAATGTTAACACTCCAGGTGATACTGTCATGTATAACACTCCAGGTGATACTGTCATATGTTACACTACAGATAATACTGTCGTATATGTTACACTCCAGGTGATACTGTCATATGTTACACTCCAGATAATACTGTCGTATATGTTACACTCCAGGTGATGCTGTCATGTATAACACTCCAGATAATACTGTCGTATATGTTACACTCCAGATGATACTGTCATGTTAACAATCCATATAATACTGTCATATATGTTACACTCCAGGTGATACTGTCATGTATAACACTCCAGATAATACTGTTGTATATGTTACACTCAGGTGATACTGTCTTGTATATAACACTCCAGATAATACTGTTGTATATGTTACACTCCAGATAATACTGTCATATGTTACACTCCAGGTGATACTGTCATGTATAACACTCCAGATGATACTGTCATGTATAACACTCCAGATAATACTGTTGTATATGTTACACTCCAGATGATACTGTCATATGTTACACTCCAGGTGATACTGTCATATGTTACACTCCAGGTGATACTGTCATATGTTACACTCCAGATGATACTGTCATATGTTACACTCCAGGTGATACTGTCATATGTTACACTCCAGATGATACTGTCATATGTTACACTCCAGGTGATACTGTCATATGTTACACTCCAGATGGTACTGTTGTATGTTACACTCCAGATGTTACTGTCATATGTTACACTCCAGATGATACTGTCATATGTTTACACTCCAGATGATACTGTCATATGTTATACTCCAGATGATACTGTCATATGTTACACTCCAGATGATACTGTCATTGTCATTTTTAGCTCTACTGGCCGAAGGCCAGCAGAGCTTATGGGATACCGAGTTGTCCGTCGTCCGTTCCGTCGTCCGTCGTCCGTCCGTCGTCCGTTGTTAACTTTTGTCTCGTTAAGACGATAGGGCCTTCATTTTTTATCCGATCTTTACCAAACTTTAACAGGTTGTTAATATCAATAAAAGCTCGGATGAGTTCGAAAACCAGCCAGATCGGACAAGTAACAGTGGAGTTATGGCCCTTGATTTAGTTAAAAAATGCTATATATCGCTATATTTTGCCTCGTTAAGACGATAGGGCCTTCATTTTTCATTCTATCTTTACCAAACTTTACCACATTGTTAATATCAATGAAAGCTTGGATAAGTTCGAAAACCAGCCAGATCGGACCAGTAACAGCAGAGTTATGGTCCTTGATTTAGTTAAAAAAAGCTATATTTTGCCTCGTTAAGACGATAGGGCCTTCATTTTTCATCCTATCTTTACCAAACTTTACCACATTGTTAATATCAATGAAAGCTCGGACAAGTTCGAAAAACCAGCCATATCAGACTAGTAACAGCGGAGTTATGGCCCTTGATTTAGTTAAAAATGCTATATTTTGCAGCGTTAAGACGATAGAGGCTTTACTGTTCATCTGATCTTTACCAATCTTTATCAGATTGTTAATGTTGTTGAAAGCTCGAACAAGTTTGAAAACCAGCCATATCGGACCAGTAACAGCGGAGTTATGGCCCTTGATTTAGTTAAAAATGTTATATTTTGCCTCGTTAAGACGATAGGGGCTTCATTGTTCATCCGATCTTTACTAAACTTTATCAGATTGTTAATATCAATGAAAGCTCAGACAAGTTCGAAAACCAGCCATATTGCATTAGTAACAGTGGAGTTATGGCCCTTGATTTAGTTAAAAATGCTATATTTTTGCCTCGTTAAGATGATAGGGGCTTCATTGTTCATCCGATCTTTACCAAACTTTATCGTTAATGTCTATGAAATCTTGGTCAAGTTTGAAAACCAGCCAGATTGAACCAGTAACAGCGGAGTTATGGCCCTTGATTTTGTTAAAAATGCTATAATTTGCCTCGTCATGCGTTAGGGCCTTCATTTTGCATACTTTAGCAGATTTTATGACTTTCTTTTTTTTTCTATGATTATTATTTTTATTTAATGGTGTCTTTATTTGAATTTTTAATTTTTTTTTTTTTTTATATATTATTATTTTATTATTATTTTATTATTTTTTTTTTTTTTTAATTATTATTTTTTTTTTTTTTCAATTATTCATTGATTGATTGATTTTTTAAATTTGTTTTGTTATTTTTTATTTTTTTTTAATATTATTATTATTTTTTTTAATGAATTTTTTTTTTGGTTTTAATTTTTGTTAATGATTTTTTTTTTTTTTTTTTTAATTGGTTTATTTATTGATTTTTTTTTTTTTTTTTTTACCTGTATGTTGGACCAGTTGGTTCAGTTACAGAAGAGTTACGGCTCTTGATTTAGTTAAAAATGCTATATTTTGCCTCGTTAATACGGTAGGGCCGTCATTTTTCATCTGATCTGTACCAAACTTTACCAGATTCTTTAGTTATGGCCCCTGATTTAGTTAAAAAGCTGTTTTTTGCCCGAAACTTTCAAAAATACGTAAATGGCAGTCACTCGCTTCATTTATGTTATAAAAGCCGTGTTTGCCAGTAGAGCGTCCACAGGCCCTCTTGGGCCTCTTGTTTACAATCCAGATAATACTGTCATTGTCATCTTTTACACTCCAGAAAATACTGTCATTGTCATCTTTTACACCCAGATAATACTGTCATTGTCATCTTTTACACTCCAGATAATACTGTCATTGTCATCTTTTACACTCCAGATAATACTGTCATTGTCATCTTTTACACTCCAGATAATACTGTCATTGTCATCTTTTACACTCCAGATAATACTGTCATTGTCATCTTTTACACTCCAGAAAATACCGTCATTGTCACCTTTTACACTCCAGATAATACTGTCATTGTCATCGTTTACACTCCAGATAATACTGTCATTGTCATCTTTTACACTCCAGATAATACTGTCATTGTCATCTTTTACACTCCAGATAATACTGGCATTGTCATCTTTTACACTCCCAGATAATACTGGCATTGTCATATTTTGGTCTCACACCTCTATTATCTCCCCTGAAAGCTCACGGACCTAGAGACAAAAGGAAAACAGAAAATAATTCTATTTTTTCTCAATTTTAGGCAATTTTTAATTTGAAAAATAGGCTTTTCTTTGCTTTAGCATACATCTGCAGTGTAAAAGACAGATGATACAGAAAATACCATGTTGATATGATGTTTCATTCAAATTTCAGAATTGTTTGACCGAAGCACACCACATATTCAGCTAGATAGTGTATGAATTTTGTATTTTCCATAGGGTTCACAAAACATGAGCGAGAAAAAAAAACAACCTGGCTAACTTACATATTTTATTGTTTTAAATTACTGGTCTTGGCTATACTGAAGATATTAAAACCAACAACAATGTCTGCTGCCCTGCTTTGAAGCTCAGATGTTGGAAAAGGCTGTACAGTAACCCTATGAGAAAATTAATTGTGGTGTGAGACCTTTTACACTCCAGATAATACTGTCATTGTCATCTTTTACACTCCAGATAATACTGTCATTGTCATCTTTTACACTCCAGATAATACTGTCATATGTTACACTCCAGATGATACTGTCATATGTTACACTCCAGATGATACTGTCATTGTCATCTTTTACACTCCAGATAATACTGTCATTGTCATCTTTTACACTCCAGTAAATACTGTCATTGTCATCTTTTACACTCCAGTAAATACTGTCATTGTCATCTTTTACACTCCAGTAAATACTGTCATTGTCATATGTTACGCTTCAGATAATACTGTTATGTTACACTCCAGATGATACTGTTATGTTATGGTACATTATATTGAGCCTATTATTAATACTTTACTGTTTTTAATTTATAAGTGTAAACAGAAACTTTTGACTGCTATATTTCACAGCCAGAAGACCTGTTTGTACAAAACGATTGAAAATGAAGATCTGGACGGACCACCAGCTGCCAAGAAACTCAAGAAAAGTCAGTGTACTCCACTGTTTATGAATGCATACACCATGGCAGGTTAGTTGTAATCGTGCTCGGAGGAAAGGAGTTTATTAATTGAATTTATTTGCAGTTCCTCATATTAATACCCCTGCTTTCACAAAGTGAAGTGGGGGCTATATAGAAATCACGTTGTCCATAACGTCACATCGCACAACACATTTTTGTCCTGTTGAGTCGCGTCCCGTCGCGTCCCGTAACACATTTTTAATACTTGCATATCTCAAACACCTTTGAATGGGTTGTGCTCCCAAACTTCATATACTCATAACAACTGATGACCTTATATCCCTCTAAATCACCCATCATTGATTCCCTAATTCATTACAGGATTATGGCCCTTTGTTTGACTTAGAATTTTCCACGCTAATATTATATAATGACCTTTTAAACACATTTCTTCTCAAACATTTTTTAATTGATTGTTCCAAAACATCATGTACATATAACAACTGATGACCTTATGTCGCTCTACATCACCCATCATTGATTGCCTAATTTATTACAGAATTATGGCCCTTTCTTTGACTTAGAATTTTCCACTCTGATACGTGTCGAGTCCCGTCCTGTAACACATTTTTAATACTTGCTCATCTCAAACACTTGTCCCTCTAAATCATCCATCGTTGATTCCGTAATTTATTACAGAGTTATGGCCCTTTGTTTGACTTGGAATATTTCACTCTAATTTATATAATGACCTGCTAACACATTTTTTTCTCAAATATTTCAGATTGATTGTTCCCAAACTTCATGTACACATAACCTTATGTCCCTCCATGTACATCACCCATCATTGATTGCCTAATTTATTACAGAATTATGGTCATTTGTTTGACTTAGAATTTTCACTCTAATATTGTTTAATGACCTGTTAACACATTTCAGTGTTGTCCGGTTCAGATAGGGAAGTTCCAACCCTCGGTGTAATTGTTTTAATCGGAATCGCGCCAGTGCCTTCGATTCCGATAAAACAATTATACCTCGTGTTGGAATTTCATTATCTTCACTGGATACTCGTGAAATATTCTTATAATCTAAATTGGAATTTCACATGAATGCTCTGTATTCATAACTCTTCAGCCTCATTCATCAAATTTCAGAGGTAGACAGCTATGGTGAGAGGATGACCCCTATTTATTTTAGGGTATATAGGTCAAAGTTTGATGTACCCATCATGAAAAATCTTACAGACATGACAACTCTTTAACATGTGTAGCCATGTTCATTAAATTTGATAGGCAGATTGGCCATTGTGACATGATGTACACTAAAATTGTTGGGGTCAAAGGTCATGGCTACTATGACGTGATTATGGCAACCTTCAACTCTTCTGATTATGAAAACATTATCTTCAACTCTTCAGCCTCAGTAAATCTCATTTTAATATGTTCCGTATATGTTAATTTAGAACAATGATGTCATGGATATAGGAGTCACTTGGTTGGGCGGTGGGTCTGTTGTCCGCTCTGTTTCTCCCTTGATGGATTTTCACCAAACTCGTCTCATTCTTCTTTGGCTTTTGACGGGAGTTATGGCCCTTTTCCACACAAAATCTTTTCCACACTATTTCTTCACAACCCCTTGATGGATTTTCACCAAACTTTGTGAAAAGCGTCAGTATCAAGTGACAATGCTAAATGTCGTCGTGGGGTTGCGGTTTATTGAGTTTTGATGGAGTAATGGCCCTTTCAATATTTTCACACTCAAAAAGTGTCCGCGCTTCTTCTTTGATTTTTGATGGATTTCTGGCCCCTTGAATATTTTCCGAGAAAAATCTTTTCTGCGCTATTTCTCCATAATCCCTAGATTGATTTTCCCCAAACTTTGTAAGAAGCATCAGTATCATTGTGGGGTACACGATTGCCGGAATATTAAACACCTACAGCGATAGTTCTAATTTATAATTACCATTACAATATAGTGCGTTGAATTATGTCTCCCCCATACTGGGGAGACATTGTTTTTAGCTTGGATGTCTGTCTGGGTCTCTGTCCATCACAAGTCGGTTCGGTTCATATTGCACTATAATTTGTGTCTCCATCATATTTCTTGAACCGCTTGAAGGATTTGGAAATAAGTTGACACAAATGTTCACCATATCGAGACGACGTGCAGAGCGGAACTTCGAGCCACGTCCGTTCAAGGTCAAGGTCACACTTAGAGGTCAAATGTTATATGCACTATATTTCATGCCTCATTCGTATCTCTTGAACCGCTTTAGGGATTTTAAAATAACTTGGCACAAATGTTCACCATATCGAGACGACTTGCAGAGTGCAACTTCCAGCCAGGTCCGTTCAAGGTCAAGGTCACACTTAGAGGTCGACGGTCGTATGCAAAGTTACACTTAGTGGTCGAAGGTCATATGCACTATATGTCGTATCCTCTCCATATCTCTTGAAACGCATAAAGGGATTTTGAAATAACTTGGCACAAATGCTCACCATATCGAGATGACTTGCAGAGCGCAACTTCCAGCCACGTCCGTTCAAGGTCAGGGTCACACTTAGAGGTTGAAGGTCATATGCACTATATTTCGTGTCCACTCCATATCTCTTGAAGCGATTGAGGAATTTTGAAATAACTTGGCACACATGCTCACCATATCGAGACG
Organism: Cyrtodaria siliqua; assembly: GCA_037043455.1. Taxonomy (NCBI): domain Eukaryota; kingdom Metazoa; phylum Mollusca; class Bivalvia; order Adapedonta; family Hiatellidae; genus Cyrtodaria; species Cyrtodaria siliqua. The sequence continues at coordinate 16,278 of JAWPHD010011484.1, forward strand.
ATAGGCAGAGCACAACTTTCAGCCAGGTTGTTTCGTAAGTTATGGGGACATATGTTTCAGTTACAAAAACAACCCCGTCTATTTCTTACAGTTTCAGCAGAATTTAATGGCCTACCACAAAAGTTGAGCTGGCATATAGTGTTACCCTTGACCATCCATGCAATCTGTCCATTACGATCATTCAGGTTTTTGTGTTGCCTTTTCGAAGAAAAATGCGATACATAGGGATCACTTTGTCGTCCGTTCCGTCAGTCAGTCCGTCACGAAAACTTAACGTTGGCTATAACTTTCTAATTCCTTGATAGTTCTTCATCAAACTTTCAATATATACTCACGATGACAACATCGACATGACCATACTAAAATATAAAGGTCAAGGTCACACTGAAGGTCATTATATGGGTAAAATACTTTTTTTTCTTCACAAAACTTAACATGGGCATTAACTTTCTCATTTCTTGATATTTCTTCATCAAACATTCAATATCATCATGACAACATCGACATGACCATACTAAAATATAAAGGTCACGGTCACACTGAAGGTCATTATATGGGTAAAATACTAAACAATTTCTTCACAAAAACTTAACGTTGGCTATATCTTTCTCATTTCTTGATATTTCTTCATCAAACTTTCAATTTAAACTCATCATGACAACATCGACATGACCATACTAAAATATAAAGGTCAAGGTCACACTGAAGGTCATTATATGGGTTAAATACTCACTTTTTTCTTCACGAAAACTTAAGGTTGGCTATAACTTTCTCGTTTCTTGAAATTTCTTCATCAAACTTTCAGTATATACTCATCATGACAACATCGTCATGACCATTACTAAAATATAAAGTCAAGGTCACACTGAACGTCATTATATGAGTTAAATACTCATTTTGTTATTCATGAAAACTTAAGGTTGTCTATAACTTTCTCATTTCTTGATATATTTTCATCCAACTTTCATTATATACTCATCATGACAACATCGACATGACCATACTAAAATATAAAGGTCAAGGTCACACTGAAGGTCATTATATGATTTAAATACTCATTTTTTCTTCACAAAAACTTAATGTTGACCCTAAATTTGTCATTTTTAGCTCTACTGATCAGAGATCAGCAGAGCTTATGCCGTGGTGCGGAGTCCGTCGTCCGTCCGTCCGTCTGTCCGTCTGTCCGTCTGTCCGTCTGTCCGTCTGTCTGTCCGTAAACTTTTATTTGTAGCGACTTCACAGCTGAAACTACTGGATGGATATTCATGAAACTTTACAGAAATGTTGCCCATAAAGTCTAGTTGATCCTAGCAAAAATTCATGTTGATGTGAAATCCAAGATGGCCGCCAAAGCTAAAAATAGAGTTTTAAAATACAAGTTTGTAGCGACTTCTTCTTGAAAACTATAAGTGATATTGATATGGGACTTTTTCTAAAATGATCAGCATGACATGATGTTGATCCTAGTCAAAAATCGTTTTGATTCAACGTTAAACATGGCTGCCAGCGGCCATCTTTGTTTACATAGAGTTATATAGTAAAAACTTGTAGCGACTTCACAGCTGAAACTACTGGATGGATATTCATGAAACTTTACAGAAATGTTGCCCATATAGTCTAGTTGATCCTAGCAAAAATTCATGTTGATGTGAAATCCAAGATGGCCGCCAAAGCTAAAAATAGAGTTTTAAAATACAAGTTTGTAGCGACTTCTTCTTGAAAACTATAAGTGATATTGATATGGGACTTTTTCTAAAATGATCAGCATGACATGATGTTGATCCTAGTCAAAAATCGTTTTGATTCAACGTTAAACATGGCTGCCAGCGGCCATCTTTGTTTACATAGAGTTATATAGTAAAAACTTGTAGCGACTACTTCTCTGAAACTACTTGGCGGATTGTCATGAAACTTTACAGGAATGTTGCTCTTGATGTCTGATTGATCCTAGAAAAATTTCAGGTCGGCCGGAAATTCAAGATGGCCGTCACAGCTAAAAATAGATTTTTAAAAAATAAGTTTGTAGCGACTACTTCTTGAAAACTATAAGTGATATTGATATGGGACTTTTTCTAAAATGATCAGCATTACATGATGTTGATCCTAGTCAAAAATCGTTTTGATTCAACGTTAAACATGGCTGCCAGCGGCCATCTTTGTTTACATAGAGTTATATAGTAAAAACTTGTAGCGACTACTCCTCTGAAACTACTTGGCGGATTGTCATGAAACTTTACAGGAATGTTGCTCTTGATGTCTAATTGATCCTATCAAAATTTCAGGTCGGCCGGAAATTCAAGATGGCCGTCACAGCTAAAAATAGATTTTTAAAAAATAAGTTTGTAGCGACTACTTCTTGAAAACTATAAGTGATATTGATATGGGACTTTTTCTAAAATGATCAGCATGACATGATGTAGATCCTTGTGGAAAATTATTTTGATTCGACGTTAAACATGGCTGCCAGTGGCCATCTTTGGTTACATAGAGTTATATAGTAAAAACTTGTAGCGACTACTCCTCTGAAACTACTTGACGGATGTTCATGAAACTTCACAGGAATGTTGCTCTTGATGTCTAGTTGATCCTAGAAAAATTTCAGGTCGGCCGGAAATTCAAGATGGCCGCCACAGCTAAAAATAGATTTAAAATAAATAAGTTTGTAGCGACTACTTCTTCAAAACAATAAGAGATATTGATATGGGACTTTTTCTAAAATGATCAGTATGACATGATGTTGGTCCTTGTCGAAAATCGTTTTGATTTGACCTTAAACATGGCTGCTTTGTTTACATAGAGTTATATAATGAAAACTTGTAGCGACTACTTCTTTGAAACTACCTGTCGGATTTTCATGAAACTTCACAGGAATGTTGCTCTTAATGTCTTATTGATCTTAGCAAAATTTCAGGTCGGCCGGAAATTCAAGATGGCCGCAACGGTTAAAAATAGATTTTCAAAAAACAAGTCTGTAGCTACTACTTCCTGAAATCAAAATCAATCAGTAGAGCTTCAAGGTCATTGACCTCTTGTTTGATATTTCTTTATCAAACTTTCAATATATACTCATCATGACAACATCGACATGACTGTACTAAAATATAAAGGTCAAGGTCACACTGAAGGTCATTATATGGGTTAAATACTCAGTTTTTTCTTCATGAAAACATAACGTTGGCTATAATTTTCTCATTTCTTGATATTTCTTCATCAAACTTTCAATATATATACTCATCATGACAACATCGACATGACCATGCCAAATATATTTAGGTCAAGATCACACTGAAGGTCATTATATGGGTTAAATATTCTTTTTTTCCTCACGAAAATTTAGTCGGGCTAGTTTGTCAAGGTCATTTATCAGGGTCCAAAAAACCGTGTTATACTGACAAAGCGCTGACAGGCGACACACATGTTCCGCAGAACACCCGTCTAGTTAGCTTATGGGTTGGCGAGTTGTCCGTCATCTATACGTTAACTTTTATGTCATTATTAACAGAATTAATGATGCCCAGACTTGTAATTTGAGTAATTGTTATCCATTCTTCTCCAAACTTAAGTCAGATTGTATATGGGCACCATATCTCAGCCAAGTTTGATAATCGACTCCATCGCCTCAGTAATTCCACAGTTGGAATAGTAATAGTAATATGTGAAACGATAGTGGGAGCATATGTGTCCTATGGACACATTTTTAGTAGAAGAATTATATCTCCACATAGCTCCTATTATCAAAGGTATTGCTTTGAAACTTTGTAAACATGTTGTATGCCCAGTTTGGCCTCGCCCTAAGGGTCACAGTTTTACATCATGTAATATTTACCTTGAACTTCACTTTAGAGACAAAAAAAGTCATCACTTACTCTTTGTTAAAGAATTGATTTTTTTTTTAGCAGCGTTATATCTCCCACCAATGGGTATAGTTTTACAATTTGGTATGTATATTAACTGGGGTAAGCCCCCAACTGCCTCAACAAGCTCCACCCCACTAGTGACCTTGATCTTGACTTTAAAGACAAAAGAACTTGGGTATTGTTTCTTGGTTAAAGTTTTTAACATGTTTTTAGCTCAACTGATCAGAGATCAGCGGAGCTTATGCCGTGGTGCGGCGTCCGTCGTCCGTCTGTCCGTCTGTCCGTCTGTCTGTCTGTCCGTAAACTTTTATTTGTAGCGACTTCACAGCTGAAACTACTGGATGGATATTCATGAAACTTTACAGAAATGTTGCCCATAAAGTCTAGTTGATCCTAGCAAAAATTCATGTTGATGTGAAATCCAAGATGGCCGCCAAAGCTAAAAATAGAGTTTTAAAATACAAGTTTGTAGCGACTTCTTCTTGAAAACTATAAGTGATATTGATATGGGACTTTTTCTAAAATGATCAGCATGACATGATGTTGATCCTAGTCAAAAATCGTTTTGATTCAACGTTAAACATGGCTGCCAGCGGCCATCTTTGTTTACATAGAGTTATATAGTAAAAACTTGTAGCGACTTCTTCTCTGAAACTACTTGGCGGATTTTCATGAAACTTCACAGGAATGTTGCTCTTGATGTCTAATTGATCCTAGAAAAATTTCAGGTCGGCCGGAAATTCAAGATGGCCGTCACAGCTAAAAATAGAGTTTTAAAATACAAGTTTGTAGCGACTTCTTCTTGAAAACTATAAGTGATATTGATATGGGACTTTTTCTAAAATGATCAGCATGACATGATGTTGATCCTAGTCAAAAATCGTTTTGATTCAACGTTAAACATGGCTGCCAGCGGCCATCTTTGTTTACATAGAGTTATATAGTAAAAACTTGTAGCGACTTCTTCTCTGAAACTACTTGGCGGATTTTCATGAAACTTCACAGGAATGTTGCTCTTGATGTCTAATTGATCCTAGAAAAATTTCAGGTCGGCCGGAAATTCAAGATGGCCGTCACAGCTAAAAATAGATTTTTAAAATATAAGTTTGTAGCGACTACGTCTTGAAAACTATAAGTGATATTGATATGGGACTTTTTCTAAAATGATCAGCATTACATGATGTTGATCCTAGTCAAAAATCGTTTTGATTCAACATTAAACATGGCTGCCAGCGGCCATCTTTGTTTACATAGAGTTATATAGTAAAAACTTGTAGCGACTACTCCTCTGAAACTACTTGGCGGATTGTCATGAAACTTTACAGGAATGTTGCTCTTGATGTCTAATTGATCCTATCAAAATTTCAGGTCGGCCGGAAATTCAAGATGGCCGTCGCAGCTAAAAATAGATTTTTAAAAAATAAGTTTGTAGCGACTACTTCTTGAAAACTATAAGTGATATTGATATGGGACTTTTTCTAAAATGATCAGCATGACATGATGTAGATCCTTGTGGAAAAATATTTTGATTCGCGTTAAACATGGCTGCCAGTGGCCATCTTTGGTTACATAGAGTTATATAGTAAAAACTTGTAGCGACTACTCCTCTGAAACTACTTGACGGATGTTCATGAAACTTCACAGGAATGTTGCTCTTGATGTCTAGTTGATCCTAGAAAAATTTCAGGTCGGCCGGAAATTCAAGATGGCCGCCACAGCTAAAAATAGATTTAAAAAAAAAAAGTTTGTAGCGACTACTTCTTCAAAACAATAAGAGATATTGATATGGGACTTTTTCTAAAATGATCAGTATGACATGATGTTGGTCCTTGTCGAAAATCGTTTTGATTTGACCTTAAACATGGCTGCTTTGTTTACATACAGTTATATAATGAAAACTTGTAGCGACTACTTCTTTGAAACTACTTGACGGATTTTCATGAAACTTCACAGGAATGTTGCTCTTAATGTCTTATTGATCTTAGCAAAATTTCAGGTCGGCCGGAAATTCAAGATGGCCGCCACGGTTAAAAATAGATTTTCAAAAAACAAGTCTGTAGCGACTACTTCCTGAAATCAAAATCAATCAGTAGAGCTTCAAGGTCATTGACCTCTTGTTATTAAAGCTTTGTATCTCCCAACCCATTACAGATGTTGCTTTGAAATTTGGTATATATATAGTGTTGTTCAAGGTCACATAAATTCTTGTCCAGTACATCCACAACTCCAAAACTGTTTGAGAAAAGTAAATAAAACTTAATGTATGTTTTGTGTAAAAATACAGAGGGTGTGTTTCACACTAAATTCAGGCGCAAGGTCTCTGAACATATATGATGGGAAACTGTATTATATGTATGTATCGAGGAAATACGAGCCGCTGATCACAGTTTTACATTGAGATAATAGTACGTAGGAGAATCTGTTACCTGAAACTGGTTTAATATTTGCATAGACTTTTAGCCATCCTATAAGTTTATTCGAAGTTGATCCAAATGGGTCCAGTTTGGCCTCGCCCTAAGGGTCACAGTTTTACATCATGTAATATATAGGAAAGTCATTACTGTTGCTGTTATTGTTGATTTTCAGTTCAACAGTTAAATATGGGCATCATTTTCGACAAAGAAAATAAATGTTTACATGAAGGGAAATAGACAAAAAAAATGTTTTTCTAAGATGCTGCTTTACAGATGATACTTATCTGTATCAAATTGACAGAATATGTATGCCTAACTTTGTCTATTGCTAGGTAAGCCAGTATATGTATACCTAACTGCATATATTGTTATAGTAGCCAAGTTAGCCAGTATGTATTTCCATAACTATTTATTGTTATAGTAGCCAGGTTAGCCAGTATATGTATACCTAACTTTGTCTATTGTTATAGTAGTCAGGTTAGCCAGTATATGTATACCTAACTTTGTCTATTGTTATAGTAGTCAGGTTAGCCAGTAGAATATGTATACCTAACTATTGTTATAATAGCCGGGTAAGCCAGTAGAATATGTGTACCTAACTATTATTATAATAGCCGGGTAAGCCAGTAGAATATGTGTACCTAACTATTGTTATAATAGCCAGGTTAGCTAGTAGAATATGTATACCTAACTATTGTTATGATAGCCAGGTTAGCCAGTAGAATATGTATACCTAACTATTGTTATAATAGCCGGGTAAGCCAGTAGAATATGTGTACCTAACTATTGTTATAATAGCCGGGTAAGCCAGTAGAATATGTGTACCTTACTATTGTTATAATAGCCAGGTTAGCTAGTAGAATATGTATACCCAACTATTGTTATGATAGCCAGGTTAGCCAGTAGAATATGTATACCTAACTATTGTTATAATAGCCAGGTTAGCTAGTAGAATATGTATACCTAACTATTGTTATGATAGCCAGGTTAGCCAGTAGAATATGTATACCTAACTATTGTTATGATAGCCAGGTTAGCCAGTAGAATATGTATACCTAACTATTGTTATAATAGCCAGGTTAGCTAGTAGAATATGTATACCTAACTATTGTTATGATAGCCAGGTTAGCCAGTAGAATATGTATACCTAACTATTGGTATAATAGCCAGGTTAGCCAGTAGAATATGTATACCTAACTATTGGTATAATAGCCAGTAGAATATGTATACCTAACTATTGTTATAATAGCCAGGTTAGCCTGTAGAATATGTTTACCTAACTATTGTTATAATAGTCAGGTTAGCAAATAGAATGTGTATACCTGACTATTGGTATAATAGCCAGGTTAGCCAGTAGAATGTGTATACCTAACTATTGTTATAATATCCAGGATAGCCAGTAGATATGTATACCTAACTACTGGTATAACAGCAAGGTTAGCCAATAGATATGTATACCTAACTATTGGTATAATAGGCAGGTTAGCCAGTAGAATATGTATACCTAACTATTGGTATAATAGCCAGGTTAGCCAGTAGAATGTGCATACCTAACTATTGGTATAATAGCCAGGCTAGCCAGTAGAATATGTATACCTAACTATTGTTATAACAGCCAGGTTAGCCAGTAGAATATGTATACCTAACTATTGGTATAATAGCCAGGTTAGCCAGTAGAATATGGAGACCTAACTATTTTTATAATAGCCGGGTTAGCCAGTAGATATGTATACTTAACTATTGGTATAATAGCAAGGTTAGCTAGTAGAATGTGTATACCTAACTATTGTTATAATAGCCATGTTAGCCATAGATATGTATACCTTACTATTGTTATAATAGCCAGGTTAGCCAGTAGAATATGTATACCTATCTATTGTTATAATAACCATGTTAGCCTAACTATTGGTATAATAGCAAGGTTAGCCAGTATAACATGTATACCTAACTGTTGTTATAATAGCCACGTTAGCCATAGATATGTATACCTAACTATTGTTATAATAGTCAGGTTAGCCAGTAGAATATGTATACCTAACTATTGTTATAATAGCCAGGTTAGCCATAGATATGTATACCTAACTATTGTCATAATAGTCTGGTTAGCCAGTAGAATATGTATACCTAACTATTGTTATAATAGCCAGGTTAGCCAGTAGAGTATGTATACCTAACTATTGTTATAATAGCCAGAGTAGCCAGTAGAATATGTATACCTAACTATTGTTATAAAAGCCAGGTTAGCCAGTAGAATGTGTATACCTAACTATTGTTATTATAGCCAGGTTAGCCAGTAGAATATGTATACCTAACTATTGTTATATTAGCCAGGTTAGCCAGTAGAATATGTAAACCTGACTATTGTTATAATTGCCAGGTTAGCCAGTAGAATATGTATACCTATCTATTGTTATAATAGCCAGGTTAGCCTAACTATTGGTATAATAACAAGGTTAGGTAGTAGAATATGTATACCTAACTATTGTTATAATAGTCAGGTTAGCCATAGATATGTATACCTAACTATTGTCATAATAGTCCGGTTAGCCAGTAGAATATGTATACCTAACTATTGTTATAAAAGCCAGGTTAGCCAGTAGAATGTGTATACCTAACTATTGTTATAATAGCCAGGTTAGCCAGTAGAATATGTATACCTAACTATTGTTATAATAGCCAGTAGAATATGTATACCTAACTATTGTTATATTAGCCAGGTTAGCCAGTAAAATATGTAAACCTGACTATTGTTATAATTGCCAGGTTAGCCAGTAGAATATGTATACCTATCTATTGTTATTATAGCCAGGTTAGCCTAACTATTGGTATAATAACAAGGTTAGGTAGTAGAATATGTATACCTAACTATTGTTATAATAGCCAGGTTAACCATAGATATGTACACCTAACTATTGTTATAATAGCCAGGTTAGCCAGTAGAATATGTATACCTAACTATTGGTATAAAAGCCAGGTTAGCCAGTAGAATATGGATACCTAACCATTGTTATAATTGCCAGGTTAGCCAGTAGAATATGTATACCTAACTATTGTTAAAATAGCCAGGTTAGCCAGTAGAACATGTATACCTAACTATTGTTATATTAGTCAGGTTAGCCAGTAGAATATGTAAACCTGACTATTGTTATAATTGCCAGGTTAGCCAGTAGAATATGTTTACCTATCTATTGTTATAATAGCCAGGTTAGCCTAACTATTGATATAATAGCAAGGTTAGCCAGTAGAATATGTATACCTAATTATTGTTATAATAGCCAGATTAGCCAGAGAATATGTATACCTAACTATTGTTATAATAGTCACGTTAGACAGTAGATATGTATAACTAACTATTGGTATAATAGTCGGGTTAGCCAGTCAGCCAGTAGATATGTATACCTAACTATTGGTATAATAGCCAGGTTAGCCAGTAGATATGTATACCTAACTATTGTTATAATAGCATGGTTTGCCAGTAGATATGTATACCTAGCTATTGTTATAATAGCATGGTTTACCAGGTTAGCCAGTAGAATATGTATACCTAACTATTGGTATAATTGCCAGGTTAGCCAGTAGTTATTTATTCCTTACTCTTGGTATAATAGCCAGATAAGCCAGTATATATGTATACCTAACAATTGTTATAATAGCCAAGGTTAGCCAGTAGAATATGTATACCTAACTATTGGTATAATTGCCAGGTTAGCCAGTAGATATGTATACCTCACTATTGTTATAATAGCCAGGTTAGCCAGTAGAATATGTATACCTAACTATTGGTATAATTGCCAGGTTAGCCAGTAGATATGTATACCTGACTATTGTTATAATAGCCAGGTTAGCCAGTAGAATATGTATACCTAACTATTGTTATAATTGCCAGGTTAGCCAGTAGATATGTATACCTAACTATTGTTATAATAGCCAGGTTAGCCAGTAGAATATGTATACCTAACTATTGGTATAATAGCAGGTTAGCCAGTAGAATATGTAAACATGACTTGATGTAATAACAAGGTTAGCTAGTAAGTATGTATACCTAACTATTGGTATAATAGCCAGGTTAGCCAGAAGATATGTATACCTAACTATTGTTATAATAGCCAGGTTAGCTAGTAGAATATGTATACCTGACTATTGTTATAATAGCCAGGTTAGCCAGTAGAATATGTATACCTAACTATTGTTATAATAGCCAGGTTAGTAAGTAGAATGTGTATACCTAACTATTGTTATAATAGCCAGGTTAGCCAGTAGTTTTGTATTCCTAACTCTTGGTATAATAGCCAGATAAGCCAGTATATATGTATACCTAACTATTGTTATAATAGCCAAGGTTAGCTAGTAGAATATGTATACCTAACTATTGTTATAATAGCCAGGTTAGCCAGTAGAATATGTTTACCTAACTATTGGTATGAAAGCCAGGTTAGCCAGTAGAATATGTATACCTGACTATAGGTATAATTGCCAGGTTAGCCAGTAGATATTTATACCTACTATTGTTATAATAGCCAGGTTAGCCAGTAGAATATGTATACCTAGCTATTGTTATATTAGTCAGGTTAGCCAGTAGAATATGTAAACCTGACTATTGTTATAATTGCCAGGTTAGCCAGTAGAATATGTTTACCTATCTATTGTTATAATAGCCAGGTTAGCCTAACTATTGATATAATAGCAAGGTTAGCCAGTAGAATATGTATACCTAATTATTGTTATAATAGCCAGATTAGCCAGAGAATATGTATACCTAACTATTGTTATAATAGTCACGTTAGACAGTAGATATGTATAACTAACTATTGGTATAATAGTCAGGTTAGCCAGTCAGCCAGTAGATATGTATACCTAACTATTGGTATAATAGCCAGGTTAGCCAGTAGATATGTATACCTAACTATTGTTATAATAGCATGGTTTGCCAGTAGATATGTATACCTAGCTATTGTTATAATAGCATGGTTTACCAGGTTAGCCAGTAGAATATGTATACCTAACTATTGGTATAATTGCCAGGTTAGCCAGTAGTTATTTATTCCTTACTCTTGGTATAATAGCCAGATAAGCCAGTATATATGTATACCTAACAATTGTTATAATAGCCAAGGTTAGCTAGTAGAATATGTATACCTAACTATTGTTATAATAGCCAGGTTAGCCATATATATGTATACCTAACTATTGTTATAATAGCCAGGTTAGCCAGTAGAATATGTATACCTAACTATTGGTATAATTGCCAGGTTAGCCAGTAGATATGTATACCTCACTATTGTTATAATAGCCAGGTTAGCCAGTAGAATATGTATACCTAACTATTGGTATAATTGCCAGGTTAGCCAGTAGATATGTATACCTGACTATTGTTATAATAGCCAGGTTAGCCAGTAGAATATGTATACCTAACTATTGGTATAATAGCCAGGTTAGCCATTAGATATGTATACCTAACTATTGATATAATAGCCAAGTTAGCCAGTAGAATATGTAAACCTAACTATTGTTATAATAGCCACGTTAGCTAGTAGAATATGTATACCTAACTATTGTTATAATTGCCAGGTTAGCCAGTAGATATGTATACCTAACTATTGTTATAATAGCCAGGTTAGCCAGTAGAATATGTATACCAAACTATTGGTATAATAGCAGGTTAGTCAGTAGAATATGTAAACATGACTTGATGTAATAACAAGGTTAGCCAGTAAGTATGTATACCTAACTATTGGTATAATAGCCAGGTTAGCCAGAAGATATGTATACCTAACTATTGTTATAATAGCCAGGTTAGCTAGTAGAATATGTATACCTGACTATTGTTATAATAGCCAGGTTAGCCAGTAGAATATGTATACCTAACTATTGTTATAATAGCCAGGTTAGTAAGTAGAATGTGTATACCTAACTATTGTTATAATAGCCAGGTTAGCCAGTAGTTTTGTATTCCTAACTCTTGGTATAATAGCCAGATAAGCCAGTATATATGTATACCTAACTATTGTTATAATAGCCAAGGTTAGCTAGTAGAATATGTATACCTAACTATTGTTATAATAGCCAGGTTAGCCATAGATATGTATACCTAACTATTGTTATAATAGCCAGGTTAGCCAGTAGAATATGTATACCTAACTATTGGTATGAAAGCCAGGTTAGCCAGTAGAATATGTATACCTGACTATAGGTATAATTGCCAGGTTAGCCAGTAGATATTTATACCTACTATTGTTATAATAGCCAGGTTAGCCAGTAGAATATGTATACCTAGCTATTGGTATAATAGTCAGGTTAGCCATTAGATATGTATACCTAACTATTGATATAATAGCCAAGTTAGACAGTATATATGTATACCTAATTATTGTTATAATAGCCAGATTAGCCAGAGAATATGTATACCTAGCTATTGTTATAATAGTCCGGTTAGACAGTAGATATGTATAACTAACTATTGGTATAATAGTCAGGTTAGCCAGTTAGCCAGTAGATATGTATAACTAACTATTGGTATAATAGCCAGGTTAGCCAGTAGATATGCATACCTAACTATTGTTATAATAGCCAGGTGAGACAGTAGATATGTATACCTAATTATTGGTATAATAGTCAGGTTAGCCAGTTAGCCAGTAGATATGTATAACTAAATATTGGTATAATAGCTAGGTTAGCCAGTAGAATATTTATACCTAACTATTGTTATAGTAGCCAGGTTAGCCAGTAGATATGTATACCTAACTATTGCTATAATTGCCAGGTTAGCCAGTAGCCAGTAGTTATGTATTCCTAACTCTTGGTACAATAGCCAGATAATCCAGTATATATGTATACCAAACTATTGTTATAATAGCCAAGGTTAGCTAGTAGAATATGTATACCTAACTTTTGTTATAATAGCCAGGTTAGCCTTAGATATGTATACCTAACTATTGTTATAATAGCCAGGTTAGCCAGTAGAATATGTATACCTAACTATTGGTATGAAAGCCAGGTTACCCAGTAGAATATGTATACCTAACTTTTGGTATAATTGCCAGGTTAGCCAGTAGATATGTATACCTAACTATTGGTATAATAGCAAGGTTAGCCAGTAGAATATGTATACCTAACTATTGGTATAATAGCCAGGTTAGCCAGTAGAATATGTATACCTAACTATTGGTATAATAGCAAGGTTAGCCAGTAAGTATGTATACCTAACTATTGTTATAATACTGTGAAATCATTATATTTCGTTGGGGATTTAATTTCGCATATTTCGTGGTTGACTCAAGCCACGAAATCAAATCCCCCACGATTATAAATGTCGAAGTGTTTGAATTAAGTAGTATGTGTACGAAAACTGCTTCAACATTTGTTCCCGATTGGTTATGTATTGTTTTATCAATACTTATTGCACCTGGTTGTTTGTTGCAGATAAAATGTTTATGTATGTATGTATAGAATAATTATATAATTATTCATATGATAATAAAAAAATAAAAACTTGCTTGTTTGTTTTAATCTTTTCAATACCAGTATGTATGCCGATGTGTTGACACACCTGTGTTTACGCAAGCAGACTAATAAATCCATTCACGAATGATATTTAAGTTTGTTATCGTTGTCATCATCTACAGAGTACTGACCTTTAGAGGTCGACAATTAAAATTGAACAGGTACATATTTTATATATTTAATCAACAAAAAATAAATACTAGTAACAAACAAAACGCAGGCAAAGATAGCAACATTTGAAACACAATACAGTTAGACTTCTGTGTTTACAGTTAGACTTCTGTGTTTACGAATCAATTAGTACTATTATCGTTCAATCAAAACAACTTAACATTTTTCAATTACCTTGTTAATACCCCTTGATTGACGTATCGCCATTCATAATATTCATGAGCTAATTATAGCTGTCGGCCAATAAAATCACAGGGATTTGACACATCGATGCAGGTGTCCGCCATTTTCTTCCCAAACAAACAATGGTGTCAGACGGGTAAAAATTAAAAAGCAAACAACGGGAGATCACACAATATCACCCGCCGAGTAAGTGGGTTCAGTGTTAGGTGACCTGGGTTAATTGTTTATTAGGACAGGTCTGATGTAACCGCCAGACTGCTCTGCCAATATGTAGCCTGGGGACGTGTTTGCACTTACAAATCTGGGTTAAATTTATCGATAATGGCGTTTTAATATACAGTGCTTTTTAGCTCTACTGATCAGAGATCAGCAGAGCTTATGCCGTGGTGCGGCGTCCGGTGTCCGTCTGTCCGTCTGTCCGTAAACTTTTTTTTGTAGTGACTTCTCCTCTGAAACTACTGAATGGATTTTCATGAAACTTTACAGAAATGTTGCCCATGAAGTCTAGTTGATCCTAGCAAAAATTCATGTTGATGTGAAATTCAAGATGGCCACCAGATCTAAAAATAGGTTTTTAAAAAAACAAGTTTGAAGCAACTTCTTCATGAAAACTATAAGTGATATTGATATGGGACTTTTTCTTAAATGATCAGCATGACATGATGTTGGTCCTTGTCGAAAATCTTTTTGATTCGACGTTAAACATGGCTGCCAGCGGCCATCTTTGTTTACATAGAGTTATATAATGAAAACTTGTAGCAACTACTCCTCTGAAACTACTTGACGGATTTTCATGAAACTTCACAGGAATGTTGCTCTTGATGTCTAATTGATCCTAGCAAAATTTCAGGTCGGCCGGAAATTCAAGATGGCCGCCACGGCTAAAAATAAATTTTCAAAATACAAGTTTGTAGCGACTACTTCTTGAAAACTATGTGATATTGATATGGGACTCTTTCTAAAATGATCAGCATGAAATGATGTTGGTCCTTGTCAAAAATCGTTTTGATTCAACGTTAAACATGGCTGCCAGAGGCCATCTTTGTTTACATACAGTTATATAGTAAAAACTTGTAGCGACTACTTCTTTGAAACTACTTGACAGATTTTCATGAAACTTTACAGAAATATTGCTCTTAATGTCTAATTGATCCTAGCAAAATTTCAGATTGGCCAGAAATTCAAGATGGCCGCCACAGCTAAAAATAGATTTTTAAAAAAGAAGTTTGTAGCGACTACATCTTGAAAACTATAAGTGATATTGATATGGGACTTCTTGTAAAATGATCAGCATGACATGATGGTTATAAGAGTCAAACATTATTTTGATCCGACGTTAAACATGGCTGCCAGTGGCCATCTTTGTTTACATAGAGTTATATGATGAAAACTTGTAGCGACTACTCCTCTGAAACTACTTGACGGATTTTCATGAAACTTCACAGGAATGTTGCTCTTGATGTCTAATTGATCCTAGCAAGATTTCAGGTCGCCCGGAAATTCAAGATGGCTGCCATGGCTAAAAATAGATTTTCAAAATACAAGTTTGTAGCGACTACTACTTGAAAACTATAAGTGATATTGATATTGGACTTTTTGTAAAATGATCAGCATGACATGATGTTGGTCCTTGTCAAAAATTGTTTTGATTCAACGTTAAACATGGCTGCCAGCAGCCATCTTTGTTTACATAGAGTTATATAGTAAAAACTTGTAGCGACTAATCCTTTGAAACTACTTGGCAGATTTTCATGAAACTTTACAGGAATGTTGCTCTTAATGTTTAATTGATCCTAGCAAAATTTCAGATCGGCCAGAAATTCAAGATGGCCGCCACAGCTAAAATTAGATTTTTTAAAAAAGAAGTTTGTAGCGACTACGTCTTGAAAACTATAAGTGATATTGATATGGGACTTTTTGTAAAATGATCAGCATGACATGATGGTTATCAGAGTCAAACATTATTTTGATTCGACGTTAAACATGGCTGTCAGTGGCCATCTTTGTTTACATAGAGTTATATAATGAAAACTTGTAGCGACTATTTCTGTGAAACTACTTGACGGATTTTCATGAAACTTCACAGGAATGTTGCTCTTGATGTCTAATTGATCCTAGCAAAATTTCAGGTCGGCCGGAAATTCAAGATGGCCGGGACGGCTAAAAATAATTTTTCAAAAAACAAGTCTGTAGCGACTACTTCCTGAAATCAAAATCAATCAGTAGAGCTTCAAGGTCATTGACCTCTTGTTTAAATTACATCCCCTCGAAACTGTTATTTTGAAGAATCGCGAAATTTAATCCCGACGAAATAAAATGATTTCACAGTAGCCAGGTTAGCCAGTAGATATGTATACCTAGCTATTGGTATCGTAGCCAGGTTAGCCAGTAGAATATGTATACCTCAATTGTTACGCCGTGACCCTGCCGTCACGACACAACATGGGGGGTTCGCTCAGTGTTGACACTTTCTTTCAAAGTTGTGTTCGGCTTGTTTGTGTATTTTCACATTTGTATACTGCTTGTAAGTTGGATTGAAATGAATACCAGAATCAGTACCTCCACATAAACTGTTATGTTTATTTATCAGTTTATAACATGTATATTATCAGTACAGGATGTAAATAGATTTATTAAACCAGTACCTATTAATATGTCTGTGTTTATACATCTCTATTTCCATAGAGCATAGCAAACTATAAGAATGTGCGCACCAGAAATCACTTCCTTGTATAAAGAAGTATGGTACCCAGGGGGTAGGGATGGTGGATGATTGGGAACTGTAGGCTTTGACAGAAACTCAAAGGTATCTTTATATTAGCCTTTATGCTGAGTTAATAATCACCTCGTCATCTATACGTCTCTTGAGGGAGCCGGAGCTGGAGCTGGAGTGGGAGCACATCTGTTTTGTTAATATACGTTGGGTGTCTACAAGTTTAGGCCAGAGATTGACAATTGAGCAGATTTCTCCCCAGTATTTATACTAGTTGATGACGTCACGAGTTCAGTTGTGACGTTGTAGTTGCTCCGCCGCTCGGTAGGTCCTGTAACGTCCCGAACGCCACTCAGAACGTACTTCGGCAACGTCCGACGCTTTGCTCCGCCGTTTTGGCATCTTCGGAGCGAGTTACTTGATTAAGTGCTTGTTCTGATCCTGCTCCGGCATATGTACATGTAGGAAAATCGAGCGTCCCGTCAATTAGGAGCATGGCGAGAACGGACGGTTCTCCAGGCTAAATG
The DNA here is from genome assembly GCA_037043455.1 of Cyrtodaria siliqua. Classification (NCBI taxonomy): domain Eukaryota; kingdom Metazoa; phylum Mollusca; class Bivalvia; order Adapedonta; family Hiatellidae; genus Cyrtodaria; species Cyrtodaria siliqua. The sequence goes on from JAWPHD010011484.1 coordinate 33,643, forward strand.
ATGTCGTCTTTCTGGCTTCTAAAAGAGCTTTATCGGATAAATGGATTGTGGAAGGGGACCGGGGAAGGGCTGGTTTACTGAACGAGATCGGTCTAAATACCTGACATGGCATTTAAAGATGGATTATGGCTTGTGATTTCTGGTGCACTTGACAAGTTCGATTTTTATCACAACATGCAGCATACAATGAAGAATTACAAATGTGATCGTCGTTACAATATGTATACCTAACTATTGGTATAGTAGCCAGGTTAACCAGTAGAATATGTATACCTAACTATTGGTATAGTAGCCAGGTTAGCCAGTAGAATATGTATAACTAACTATATATATTGTTAAAGTAGCCAGGTTATGTATACCTAACTTTATATATTGTTATAGTAGCCAGGTTATTGACAGAATATGTATACCTAACTTTATCTATTGTTATAGTAGTCGGTTAGCCAGTAGAGTATCCACTGTCCCTCTTGGCCCCTTGTATATTTTGATGTTTTCATGTTTTCTGGAAATTAGCAATCCTTCTGATCTCATGCTGTTAGTGAACTTCCCTGTTATATCGATGTCATGTATTAGTTACACAAGGTGGAGGAGACATATTGTTTTTACTGTCTCCATAAATACTGATTCATAAGATTCAGTCTGTCCGTCTGTCCGTCTCGAATGTTGTCGCTGCTATTCCTCCTAAAGCATTGTTGGATTTCGCTGGAAATTTACAGGATGCATCGGTGTAATATCTAGTTGTGCATATTTTGTTTGTGTTCCGGTTCGATGACTTTTGACGTAGTTATGGCCCTTTGACGTTTTCACTTTACATATGTTGTCGCCGCTACTCCTCCTAAACCGCTTCTTTGGATTTGCTGAAAATTTACAGGAAGCATTGGTATAATATCTAGTTGTGCATATCACGTTTGTGTTCCGGTTCGATGATTTTTGACGGAGTTAAGGCCCTTTGACTTTTTCACCTTAAATTTGTTGTCACTGCTATTCCGCCTAAATAGGTTTTTGGATTTCGCCGAAAATTTACAGGAAGCATTGGTATTATGTCTAGTTATGCATTTCGCGTTTGTGCTCTGATTTGATGATTTTTGGCAGAGTTACGGCCCTTTGAAATTTTCGCTTTAAATTTGTTTTTGCCACTGCTCTTAAACCACTTGTTGGATTTTGACAGAAGTTGGCAGAAAGAATAAGTTTGATGCATAGTTGTGCATATCGCATTTGATTTCCGGTTTGATGATTTTTGTCTCGCCTTTTGAAAAAATGCGAGATATAGGCGCCGCTAATGTTGGCGGGCTCGACGGCGTCAACATATTATATAATAACTTTCTTGTCTTTGGCAGTAGATTGTTCAAATTTCATATATAACCAATAACTTCCAGCCCTCCAGCAGACCATGGGTCAGTTTCAATTAATTACATGTACCGTCAATATTTTGCGTTATAATTTGCGTGACGGTACATGTATTTAAATGGCATTGACTCCGACCTAGTTGGAGGGCTGAAAGTTATTGGCATTAGGAAAGACAATGACAAGGAGGTTATATATGAATGGATGTATGATGGACATGTCACTTTAGGTGAGTCACAATGTTGCGCCGACTCTTTTTGATGGAGTTATGGCCCTTTGAAATGTTGTTTAAATTTGTTGTCGCCACTACCACCGTCCTAAACCGCTTGTTGGATTTTGATGAAACTTGGTGGGAAGCATCAGTATGATGTCTAGTTGTGCATATGCGTTTCTGTTCAATAATTTGTGACGGAGTTATGGCCCTTTGAATTTTAACTTATTTTTGTTGTCGCCACTACTATTCCTAAACCCAATTTTGGATTGAAATTAATATGTTCCTATCAAAATCAAGTCATTATGAAAGACCTTGACCTACTTTTTGGACTAAATTAACACTGAAGTTTTATTTTATGTGACTGACAGCGCTACACATTTTGTAGTTTTACTATTGCTTTTGTCTTTTCTTGTTACATAAAAACACTTTTCCACAAAGCCGTAACGTTATCCAAAAATGGTCCATAATTTACTTCCAAACATATCTTAATACGGTTGCTATCAACCTTATTTTAACTAGGTTGTACAGTGGGGGGAGACATCTGTTTTTCTCAAAAAAACATATAGTTGATCTTAGGGTCATCAGTTGTACCTGTCAGGTGTTTATGGCTAACTAAAAAACGCAGAATATTACAAGCTTACCATTTTTTTTTCATTGTAGATGCTGGTGCCGTGATACACACCCACTCCAAGCATGCTGTCATGGCAACACTTCTGTGGCCAGGAACAGAACTAAGAATCACCCACCAGGAGATGATTAAAGGCATCAAAAAGGGAACCAAATGTAAACAGTACAGTATTCATATGGGGGTAATATTAGCTACAGTATTCATGTGGGGGTCAATATCAGCTACAGTATTCATGTGGGGATCAATATTAGCTACAGTATTCATGTGGGGGTAATATTAGTCATGTGGGGTCAATATTAGCTACAGTATTCATGTGGGGGTCAATATCAGCTACAGTATTCATGTGGGTGTCAATATCAGCTACAGTATTCATGTGGGGGTCAATATTAGCTACAGTATTCATGTGGGGTCAATATTAGCTACAGTATTCATGTGGGGGTCAATATCAGCTACAGTATTCATGTGGGGGTCAGTATTAGCTACTGTATTCATGTGGGGGTCAATATTAGCTACAGTATTCATGTGGGATCAATATTAGCTACAGTATTCATGTGGGGGTCAATATCAGCTACAGTATTCATGTGGGGGTCAATATCAGCTACAGTATTCATGTGGGTGTCAATATCAGCTACAGTATTCATGTGGGGGTCAATATTAGCTACAGTATTCATGTGGGGTCAATATTAGCTACAGTGTTCATGTGGGGGTCAATATCAGCTACAGTATTCATGTGGGGATCAATATTAGCTACAGTATTCATGTGGGGGTAATATTAGTCATGTGGGGATCAATATTAGCTGCAGTATTCATGTGGGGGTCAATATTAGCTACAGTATTCATGTGGGGGTCAATATTAGCTGCAGTATTCATGTGGGGGTCAATATTAGCTACAGTATTCATGTGGGGGTCAATATCAGCTACAGTATTCATGTGGGTGTCAATATCAGCTACAGTATTCATGTGGGGGTCAATATTAGCTACAGTATTCATGTGGGGTCAATATCAGCTACAGTATTTATGTGGGGGTAATATTAGTCATGTGGGGGTCAATATTAGCTACAGTATTCATGTGGGGGTCAATATCAGCTACAGTATTCATGTGGGGATCAATATTAGCTACAGTATTCATGTGGGGGTAATATTAGTCATGTGGGGGTCAATATTAGCTACAGTATTCATGTGGGGGTCAATATTAGCTACAGTATTTATGTGGGGGTCAATATTAGCTACAGTATTCATGTGGGGGTCAATATTAGCTACAGTATTCATGTGGGTGTCAATATCAGCTACAGTATTCATGTGGGGGTCAATATCAGCTACAGTATTCATGTGGGGGTCAATATTAGCTACAGTATTCATGTGGGGTCAATATCAGCTACAGTATTCATGTGGGGGTAATATTAGTCATGTGGGGGTGAATATTAGCTACAGTATTCATGTGGGGGTCAATATCAGCTACAGTATTCATGTGGGGATCAATATTAGCTACAGTATTCATGTGGGGGTAATATTAGTCATGTGGGGGTCAATATTAGCTACAGTATTCATGTGGGGGTCAATATAAGCTACAGTATTCATGTGGGGGTCAATATTAGCTACAGTATTCATGTGGGGGTCAATATCAGCTACAGTATTCATGTGGGGGGTCAATATTAGCAACAGTATTCATGTGGGGGTCAATATCAGCTACAGTATTTATGTGGGGGTCAATATTAGCTACAGTATTCATGTGGGTGTCAATATCAGCTACAGTATTCATGTGGGGTCAATATCAGCTACAGTATTCATGTGGGGGTCAATATAAGCTACAGTATTCATGTGGGGGTCAATATTAGCTACAGTATTCATGTGGGGGTCAATATTAGCTACAGTATTCATGTGGGGGTCAATATAAGCTACAGTATTCATGTGGGGGTCAATATCAGCTACAGTATTCATGTGGGGGTCAATATTAGCTACCGTATTCATGTGGGGGTCAATATAAGCTACATTATTCATGTGGGGGTCAATATAAGCTACAGTATTCATGTGGAGGTCAATATTAGCTACAGTATTCATGTGGGGTCAGTATTAGCTACAGTATTCATGTGGGGGTCAATATTAGCTACAGTATTCATGTGGGGGTCAGTATAGCTCAGGTGAGCTTTATGACTGTCTTTTGTCTGTTGTATTTCCATTGAGTTAAGGTGTGTGTTATAAATGGAGAAAACATTGCTCTTTTGTTTGTCGTCATCTCATCTTGCATTTATTGAAGTTATTATTTGAATTATAACTGAGTTTTACGAACAGTGTTCTGCTGAAGTATGGAAATGAATACTCTGGTTTTGAACTCTACCTTCAGAGCATTACTAAGTATCTGATTTTACGAGTTTTGAACAATCAGGGCACATGACTGCTGTCGGAAAAGGCCTTGATTTTACGAAAAATACTCCATATTTGGATCATTCAGCATTGCCTTCGGTTTGTGTGGATCATGTATTCCTGTCCGTCCATCCGTCTGTACGTATGTCCGTGTGTAATGTTGCATAACTCCTCCTAAACCACTAGGCGGAATTCAACCAAATTTAGTGTATGACTTCCCCAAATCGTGACAACATGCAAGAGCAACATTGTTTTTGACCACCCCAAGGTGCCCGCCCCAGGGGTCAAAAACACTAAAAATTCAACTACACTATTATTTTTAGCTCTCTACTGGCCAAGGGCCAGCAGAGCTTATGGGATGGCAAGTTGTCCGTCGTCCGTCCGTCGTTAACTTTTGTCTCATTAAGATGATAGGGCCTTCATTTTTCATGCAATCTTTACCAAACTTTAACAAGTTGTTAATATCAATGAAAGCTCGGACAAGTTCGAAAACCAGCCAGATCGAACCAGTAACAGCAGAGTTATGGCCCTTGGTTTAGTTAAAAATGCTATATTTTGCCTCGTTAAGACAATAGGGCCTAATTTTTCATCCGATCTTTACCAAACTGTACCAGATTGTTAATATCAATAAATGCTTGGACAAGTTTGAAAACCAGCCAGATCGGACCAGCAAAAGCAGAGTTATAGCCCTTGATTTAGTTAAAAATGCTATATTTTGCCTATTTAAGACAATAGGGCCTATATTTTTCATCCGATCTTTACCAAACTTTACCATCTTGTTAATATCAATGAAAGCTTGGATAAGTTCGAAAACCAGCCAGATTGGACTAGTAACAGTGGAGTTATGGCCCTTGATTTAGTTAAAAGGGCTATATTTTGCCTCAAGACGATAGGGTCTTCATTTTTAATCCGATCTTTACCAAACATTACCAGATTGTTAAAATCAATGAAAGCTTGGACAAGTTCGAAAACCAGCCAGATCGGACCAGCAACAGCGGAGTTATGGCCCTTGATTTAGTTAAAAATGCTATATTTTGCCTTGTTAAGACGATAGGGCCTTCATTTTTCGTCCGATCTTAACTAATCTTTACCAGATTGTTAATATAAATGAAAGCTCAGACCAAGTTTGAAAACCAGCCAGTTCGGACCAGTAACAGCGGAGTTATGGCCCTTGATTTTGTTAAAAATGCTATATTTTGCCTCGTTAATACGATAGGGTCTTCATTTTTCATCCGATCTTTACCAAACTTTACCAGATTTTTACTATCAATGAAAGCTGCGACAAGTTTGAAAACCAGCCAGATTTGACCATTTACACCGGAGTTATGGCCCTTGATTTTCTGAAATATGCTATATTTTGGCCTCATTAAGAAGAAAGGGCATTCATTTAGCCAGATTTCATTGAAATTGTTCAGGGATGATCAGTACCAAGCCTAGTTGTACATATTGTCACCGTGTTCCGGTTGAATGATTTTGGCGGAGTTATGTCCCCTTAAAGGTTTTAATACACATACTTTGTTCTGACTAGTTCTCCTGAACCCTGGCCGGATTTAAATGAAACTTTTTAGGGATGATCAGTTCCAGGTCTAGTTGTGCAAATCTTTGCCATGCCGGTTGAATGCTTTTTGGCAGAGTTATGGTCCTTTAAAGGTTTTAATACACAAACCTTGTCTGGACTATTCTCCTGAACATCTCCCCACATTTCAACGAAACTTTACAGGGATGATCAGCACCAAGCTTAGTTGTGCATATCATTGTCGCATTCCGGTTAACAGATTTTTGGTGGAGTTATGGCCCTTTAAAGGTTTTTGATACACAAACATTTTCCGGGCTAGTTTTCCTGAACCCCTGGCTGGATTTTAACAAAACTTGACACGGATGATCAGTATCAAGCATATCATCGCCATATTAGGGTTGAATGATTTTTGGCAGAGTTATGACCCCTTAAAGGTTTTAATACACTAACTTTGTACAGACTAGTTCTCCTGAACCTCTGGCTGGATTTCAACGAAACTTGTCGGGGACAATCAGTTCCAAGCCTAGTTGCGTATTTCATCACCATGTTCTGGTTGAACGATATTTGAAAGAGTTATGGCCCCTTGTGCATAAACTTTATCTTTAGCCAGTAGAGCGTCCACAGGCCCTCTTGGGCCTCTTGTTTTATTATTAGCTCTACTGGCCAAGGGCCAGCAGAGCTCATGGGATGGTGTGATGTCCGTCGTCCGGCGTCCGTCCGTTAACTTTTACCTCGTTAAGACGATAGGGCCTTCATTTTTCATCCGATCTTTACCAAACTTTAATAGATTGTTAATATTAATAAAAGCTCGAACAAGTTCGAAAACCAGCTAGATCAGACCAGTAACAGCGGAGTTATGGCCCTTGATTTAGTTAAAAATGCTATATTTTGCCTCATTAAGACGATAGGGCCTTCATTTTTCATCCAATCTTTACCAAACTGTACCAGATTGTTAATATCAATGACAGCTTGGACAAGTTCGAAAAACAGCCAGATCAGACCAGCAGCAGCAGAGTTATAGCCCTTGATTTAGTTAAAAATGCTATATTTTGCCTCGTTAAGACAATAGGGCCTTCATTTTTCATCCGATCTTTACCGAACTTTACCATCTTGTTAATATCAATGAAAGCTTGGATAAGTTCGAAAAACAGCTAGATTGGACTAGTAACAGTGGAGTTATGGCCCTTGATTTAGTTAAAAATGCTATATTTTGCCTCGTTAAGGCGATAGGGTCTTCATTTTTCATCCGATCTTTACCAAACATTACCAGATTGTTAATATCAATAAAAGCTTGGACAAGTTCGAAAGCCAGCCAGATCACCCCAGTAACAGCGGAGTTATGGCCCTTGATTTAGTTAAAAATGCTATATTTTGCCTCGTTAAGACGATAGGGCCTTCATTTTTCATCTAATCTTTACCAAACTGTACCAGATTGTTAATATAAATGGAAGCTGCGACAAGTATGAAAACCATCCAGTTCGGACCAGTAACAGCGGAGTTATGGCTCTTGATTTAGTTAAAAATGCTATATTTTGCCTCGTTTATACGATAGGGTCCTAATTTTTCATCCGATCTTTACCAAACTTTACCAGATTGTTACTATCAGTGAAAGCTTTCTGAAATATGCTAAATTTCATTAAGAAGAAAGGGCCTTCATTTAGCCAGATTTCATTGAAATTTTTTAGGGATGATCAGTACCAAGCCTAGTTGTACATATCGTCACCGTGTTCCGGTTGAATGAGTTTGGCGGAGTTATGTCCCTTTAAAGGTTTTAATACACAAACTTTGTTCTGACTAGTTCTCCTGAACCCTGGCCAGATTTAAACAAAACTTTTTAGGGATGATCAATTCCAGGTCTAGTTTTGCAAATCTTTGCCGTGTTCAGGTTGAATGATTTTTGGCAGAGTTATGGTCCTTTAAAGGTTTTAATACACAAACTTTGTCTGGTCTGGACTATTCTCCTGAACATCTCCCCACATTTCAACGAAACTTTACAGGGATGATCAGCACCAAGCTTAATTGTGTATATCATCGTCGCATTCCGGTTAACAGATTTTTGGTGGAGTTATGGCCCTTTAAAGGTTTTTGATACACAAGCATTTTCCGGGCTAGTTCTCCTAAACCCCTGGCTGGATTTCAACAACTTGACAAGGATGATCAGAATCAAGCCTAGTTGTGCATATCATCGCCATATTCGGGTTGAATGATTTTTGGCAGAGTTATGGCCCTTTAAAGGTTTTAATAGAGAAACGTTGTCCAGATTAGTCTGTTCTGAACTCCTTGCTGGATTTCAACGAATCTTGATAGGGATGATCAGTACCAAGCCTAGTTGCACCTATCATTGCCGTGTTCTGGTTGAATGAATTTTGGCAGAGTTATGACCCCTTAAAGGTTTTAATACACTAACTTTGTACAGACTAGTTCTCCTGAACCTCTGGCTGGATTTCAACGAAACTTGTCAGGGACAATCAGTACCAAGCCTAGTTGTATATATCACCATTTTAGTTGAACGATATTTGAAAGAGTTATGGCCCCTTGTGCATAAAATTTATCTTTAGCCAGTAGAGTGTCCACAGGCCCTCTTGGGCCTCTTGTTTTTACATACAAATTGGTATTTATACCCATCTATATAAGATACACAACATATCAAACAGGTTTTTAGTTCTACTGGCCAAAGGCCAGCAGAGCTTATGGGATGCCGAGTTGTCCGTCGTCCGTCCGTCTGTCGTTAACTTTTGCCTCGTTAAGATAGGGCCTCCATTTTTCATCCGATCTTTACCAATCTTTACTAGATTGTTAGTGTCTATGAAAGCTCGGATAAGTTTGAAAATCAACCAGATCGGAACAGTAACAGCGGAGTTATGTCCCTTGATTTAGTTAAAAATCCTATATTTTGCCTCATTAAGACGATACTTCATTTTTCATCCGATCTTTACCAAATTTTACCAGATTGTTAATGTCAATAAAAGCTCGGACAAGTTCTTTGTTAAGGCGATAGGCCTTCATTTTTCATCTGATCTATACGAAACTATACCAGATTTTTTGGCTTTTTTAGCTCACCTGAGCCGAAGGCTCAAAGGTGAGCTATTGGGATCACTCTTCGTCCGTCGTCCGTCCGTCCTCGTCCGTCGTCGTCCGTCGTCGTCGTTAACTTTTGCTTCAAACGACTTCTCCTCAGAAACCGCTTGGCCAATTTTGACCAAACTTCATGTGGATGATCCTTAAAAGAATGCTTTTTAGATTTGTTAAAATTAGGTCAGCGCGACATCCAAGATGGCCGCCATTACCATATATGGTCGAAACCTTAAAAAATCTTCTTCTCAAGAACCGCTAAACAGATTTCAACAGTGTTTCTTTTAAAATGATCGCCAATGCCTAGACTATCAAGTTTGTTCAAATGAAGTCCCTGGGGTAAAAAATTGCCATGCCCCGGAGGTCCAAAGTTTGTATATTGAGATTTTGCCTGTTTTTCATATAGTCATATAGGAAAAAACTTTAAAAAATCTTCTTCTCTGAAACCACAAGGCACAGAGGTCTCATGTATTACATGTAGCATCAGCTTATGGTCCTTTACCAATTTTGTTCAAATGGTGACCCACGGGTCACATTTGGCCCCGCCCCAAGGGTCACATGTTTTACATAGACATGTATAGGGAAAAAACTTAAAAAATCTTCTTCTCTGAAACTGTAAGAGCCAGAGGTTTAATATTTTGCATTTGCTATAAGCTTATGGTCCTCTACCAAGTTTGTTCAAATGGTGACCCAGGGGTCACATTTGGCCCTGCCCCCGGGGGTCACAGTTTTACTTAGGCTTGTATAGGGAAAAACTGAAAAAAATCTTCTTCTCTGGAACCACATGGCACGGAGCTCTCATGTATTACGTGTAGCATCAGCTTATGGTCCTCTACTTAGTTTGTTCAAATGGTGACCCTGGGGTCAAATTTGTCTCCGCCCCGGGGGTCACAGTTTTACATAGACTTATATAGGAATTTTTTTTAAAAAACTTCTCGGAAACTACAAGAGCCAGAGGTTTGATATTTTGCATTTACTATAGCTTATGGTCCTTTACCAAGTTTGTTCAAATAGTGACCCTTGGGTCACATTTGGCCCCGCCCCAAGAGTCACATGTTTTACATAGACATGTATAGGGAAAAACTTAAAAAATCTTCTTCTCTGAAACTGCAAGAGCCAGAGGTTTAATATTTTGTATTTGCTATAAGCTCATGGTCCTCTACCAATTTGGTTCAAATGGTGACCCAGGGGTCACATTTGGCCCCGCCCCGGGGGTCACAGTTTTACATAGGCTTGTATAGGGAAAAACTGAAAAAATCAGAGATCAGCAGAGCTTACACCGTGGTGCGGCGTCCGTTGTCCGTCTGTCCGTCCGTAGAGTATAGAGTTATATAATGAAAACTTGTAGCGACTACTCCTCTGAAACTACTTCACGGATTTTCATGAAACTTCACAGAAATATTGCTCTTGATGTCTAATTGATCCTAGCAAAATTTCAGGTCGGCCGGAAATTCAAGATGGCCGCCACGGCTAAAAATAGATTTTCAAAAAGCAAATTTGTAACGACTACTTCTTGAAAACTATCAGTGATATTGATATGCGTCTTTTCCTAAAATGATCAGTTTAACATGATGTTGATCCTTGTCGAAAATTATTTTGATTCGACGTTAAACATGGCTGCAGCGGCCATCTTTGTTTACATAGTTATATAATGAAAACTTGTAGCGACTACTCCTATGAAACTACTTGACGGATTTTCATGAAACTTCACACAAAATATTGCTCTTGATGTCTAATTGATCCTAGCAAAACTTCAGGTTGGCCAGAAATTCAACATGGCCGCCATGGCTAAAAATAGATTTTCAAAAAACAAGTTTGTAACGACTACTTCTTGAAAACTATCAGTGATATTGATATGCGTCTTTTCCTAAAACGATCAGTTTAACATGATGTTGATCCTTGTCGAAAATTATTTTGATTCGACGTTAAACATGGCTGCCAGCGGCCATCTTTGTTTACATAGTTATATAATAAAAACTTGTAGCGACTACTCCTATGAAACTACTTGACGGATTTTCATGAAACTTCACACGAATGTTGCTCTTGATGTCTAATTGATCCTAGCAAAACTTCAGGTCGGCCAGAAATTCAAGATGGCCGCCATGGCTAAAAATAGATTTTCAAAAAACAAGTTTGTAACGACTACTCTTGAAAACTATAAGTGATATTGATATGGGACTTTTTCTAAAGTGATCAGCATGACATAATGTTGGTCCTTATCAAAAATCTTTTTATTTTATTTTTTTATTTATTTATTTTTAGCTCTACTGGCCGAAGGCCAGAAGAGCTTATGGGATGCCGAGTTGTCCGTCGTCCGTCCGTCCGTCGTCCGTCCGTTGTTAACTTTTGTCTCGTTAAGACGATAGGGCCTTCATTTTTCATCCGATCTTTACCAAACTTTAACAGGTTGTTAATATCAATGAAAGCTCAGATGAGTTCGAAAAACAGCCAGATCGGACCAGTAACAGCGGAGTTATGGTCCTTGATTTAGTTAAAAACGCTATATTGCTATATTTTGCCTCATTAAGACGATAGTGCCTTTGTTTTTCATCCTATCTTTACCAAACTTTACCACATTGTTAATATCAATGAAAGCTCGGACAAGTTCGAAAACCAGCCATATCGGACTAGTATCAGGAGTTGTAGCCCTTGATTTAGTTAAAAATGCTATATTTTGCATCGTTAATATGATAGGGGCTTCATTGTTCATCCGATCTTTAACAATCTTTATCAGATTGTTAATGTCATTGAAAGCTCGAACAAGTTTGAAAACCAGCCATATCGGCCTAGTTACAGCGAAGTTATGGCCCTTGATTTAGTTAAAAATGCTATAGTTTGCCTCGTTAAGACGATAGGGGCTATATTGTTCATCCGATCTTTACCAAACTTAATCAGATTGTTAATATCAATGAAAGCTTGGACAAGTTCGAAAACCAGCCATATCGGACCAGTAACATCGGAGTTATGGCCCTTGATTTACTTCAAAATGATATATTTTGCCTCGTTAAGACGATAGCGCCTTCATTTTTCATCCGATCTTTACCAAACTTCATGAAATTGTTAATGTATATGAAAGCTTGGTCAAGTTTGAAAACCAACCAGATCGGACCAGTAACAGCGGAGTTATAGCCCTTGATCTTGTTAAAAATGCTATAATATGCCTCGTCATAAGATAGGGCCTTCATTTTGCATCTGATCTTTGCCAAACTTTAGAAGATTTTACAACTGTCTTTTTTATATTATTATTAATTTTATTTTAATTATTATTATTATTATTATTTTTATTTATTTTTTTATTTAATTATTTTTATTTATTTTTTATTTATTTTTTATTTTTTTTTTTTTATTATTTTTTTTTTTTTTGAAATTATTCCTTTTTTTTCATAATTTTTTTTTTTTTTTTTTAGCTCTATGTTTGTTTGACCAGTCGGACCAGTAACAGAGGAGTTATGGCTCTTGATTTAGTTAAAAATAAATGCTATATTTTGCCTAGTTAATACAGTATGGCAGTCATTTTTCATCTGATCTTTACCAAACTTTACCAGATACTTTAGTTATGGCCCTTGATTTAGTCAAAAAGCTGTTTTTAGCCCGAAACTTTCAAAAAAACGTAAATGGCAGTCACTCGCTTCATTGATGTTATAAGAGCCATGTTAGCCAGTAGAGCGTCCACAGGCCCTCTTGGGCCTCTTGTTTTTAGCTCTACTGATCAGAGATCAGCAGAGCTTATGCCGTGGTGCGGCGTCCGTCCGTCCGTCCGTCTGTCTGTCCGTCTGTCCGTTAACTTTTATTTGTAGCGACTACTCCTCTGAAACTACTGGATGGATATTCATAAAACTTTACAGAAATGTTGCCCATGAAGTCTAGTTGATCCTAGCAAAAATTCATGTTGATGTGAAATCCAAGATGGCCGCCAAAGCTAAAAATAGATTTTTTAAATTCAAGTTTGTAGCGACTACTTCTTGGAAACTATAAGTGATATTGATATGGGACTTTTTCTAAAATGATCAGCATGACATGATGTTGATCCTTGTCGAAAATCGTTTTGATTTGACGTTAAACATGGCTGCCAGCGGCCATCTTTGTTTACATAGAGTTATATAATGAAAACTTGTAGCGACTACTCCTCTGAAACTACTTGACGGATTTTCATGAAACTTCACAGGAATGTTGCTCTTGATGTCTAAATGATCCTAGCAAAATTTCAGGTCGGCCGGAAATTCAAGATGGCCGCCACGGCTAAAAATAAATTTTCAAAATACAAGTTTGTAGCGACTACTTCTTGAAAACTATAAGTGATATTGATATGGGACTTTTTCTAAAATGATCAGCATGACATGATGTTGGTCCTTATCAAAAATCGTTTTGATTCGACGTTAAACGTGGCTGCCAGCGGCCATCTTTGTTTACATAGAGTTATATAGTAAAAACTTGTAGCGACTACTCCTCTGAAACTACTAGACGGATTGTCATGAAACTTTACAGGAATGTTGCTCTTGATGTCTAATTGATCCTAGAAAAATTTCAGGTCGGCCGGAAATTCAAGATGGCCGTCACAGCTAAAAATAGATTTTTAAAAAATAAGTTTGTAGCGACTACTTCTTGAAAACTATAAGTGATATTGATATGGGACTTTTTCTAAAATGATCAGCATGACATGATGTAGATCCTTTTGGAAAATTATTTTGATTCGACGTTAAACGTGGTTGCCAGCGGCCATCTTTGTTTACATAGAGTCATATAGTAAAAACTTGTAGCGACTACTCCTCTAAAACTACTTGGCGGATTTTCATGAAACTTTACAGGAATGTTGCTCTTAATGTCTAATTGATCCTAGCAAAATTTCAGATCGGCCAGAAATTCAAGATGGCTGCCACAGTTAAAAATAGATTTTTAAAAAATAAGTTTGTAGCGACTACTTCTTGAAAACTATAAGTGATATTGATATGGGACTTTTTCTAAAATGATCAGCATGACATGATGGTTATCCGAGTTGAACATTATTTTGATTCGACATTAAACATGGCTGCCAGTGGCCATCTTTGTTTACATAGAGTTATATAATGAAAACTTGTAGCGACTACTCCTCTGAAACTACTTGACGGATTTTCATGAAACTTCACAAAAATGTTGCTCTTGATGTCTAATTGATCCTAGCAAAATTTCAGGTCGGCCGAAAATTCAAGATGGCCACCATGGCTAAAAATAGATTTTCAAAATACAAGTTTGTAGCGACTACTTCTTGAAAACTATAAGTGATATTGATATGGGACTTTTTCTAAAATGATCAGCATGACATGATGGTTATCCGAGTCGAACATTATTTTGATTCGACATTAAACATGGCTGCCAGTGGCCATCTTTGTTTACATAGAGTTATATAATGAAAACTTGTAGCGACTACTCCTCTGAAACTACTTGACGGATTTTCATGAAACTTCACAGAAATGTTGCTCTTGATGTCTAATTGATCCTAGCAAAATTTCAGGTCGGCCGGAAATTCAAGATGGCCACCATGGCTAAAAATAGATTTTCATGCAAGTTTGTAGCGACTACTTCTTGAAAACTATAAGTGATATTGATATGGGACTTTTTCTAAAATGATCAGCATGACATGATGTTGGTCCTTATCAAAAATCGTTTTGATTCGACGTTAAACGTGGCTGCCAGCGGCCATCTTTGTTTACATAGAGTTATATAATGAAAACTTGTAGCGACTACTCCTCTGAAACAACTTGACGGATTTTCATGAAACTTCACAAAAATGTTGCTCTTGATGTCTAATTGATCCTAGCAAAATTTCAGGTCGGCCGGAAATTCAAGATGGCCGCCATGGCTAAAAATAGATTTTCAAAATACAAGTTTGTAGCGACTACTTCTTGAAAACTATAAGTGATATTGATATGGGACTCTTTCTAAAATGATCAGCATGACATGATGTTGATCCTTGTCGAAAATCGTTTTGATTCGACATTAAACATGGCTGCCAGCGGCCATCTTTGTTTACATAGAGTTATATAGTAAAAACTTGTAGCGACTACTCCTCTGAAACTATTTGGCGGATTGTCATGAAACGTTACAGGAATGTTGCTCTTGATGTCTAATTGATGCTAGAAAAATTTCAGGTCGGCCGGAAATTCAAGATGGCCGTCACAGCTAAAAATAGATTTTTAAAAAATAAGTTTGTAGCGACTACTTCTTGAAAACTATAAGTGATATTGATATGGGACTTTTTCTAAAATGATCAGCATGACATGATGGTTATCCGAGTCGAACATTATTTTGATTCAATGTTAAACATGGCTGTCAGTGGCCATCTTTGTTTACAAAGAGTTATATAATGAAAACTTGTAGCGACTACTCCTCTGAAACTACTTGACGGATTTTCATGAAACTTCACAGGAATGTTGCTCTTGATGTCTTATTGATCCTAGCAAAATTTCAGGTCGGTCGGAAATTCAAGATGGCCACCACAGCTAAAAAATAGATTTTCAAAAAAACAGTTTGTAGCGACTACTTCCTGAAATCAAAATCGGATCAGTAGAGCTTCAAGGTCATTGACCTCTTGTTATTTCTACTGGCCAAGTTTGAAAACCAGCCAGATCTGACCAGTAATGGCAGAGTTATGGCTCTTGGTTTAGTTAACCATGCTATATTTTGCCTCTTTAAGACAATAGTCACTCGCTTCATTGGTGTTATAAGAGCCATATTAGCCAGTAGAGCATCCACAGGCCCTCTTGGGCCTCTTGTTTTTTTCATAGCATCCTATTTTAGGGGGATGAGTAAAGATTTAGTGGTTTAGTGGGGGCGGGGTGGGGGATGGTGGAAGTGATATATAATAACATTTAATGGAAATTCTCCAAATGCTTTACGATTTGACGTAAATGAATGCCTTACGATGTCCTTAAATAAATGCCTTACGCTGTCCCTTAAATGGATGCCTTATGATGGCAATCCCTTTAATGAATGCCTTACGATTTCACGTAAATGAATGCCTTACGATTTCATGTAATTGAATGCCTTACAAAGCCCTTAAATGAATGCCTTATGATTTCACATAAATGAATGTCTTACAATGCCCTTAAATGAATCCCTTATGATTTCACGTAAATGAATGCCTTACAATGCCCTTAAATGAATGCCTTATGATGTCCCTTAAATGAATGCCTTACAATTTCACATAAATGAATGCCTTATGGTGTCCCTTAAATGAATGCCATATGATTTTACATAAATGAATGCCTTACAATGCCCTTAAATGAATGCCTTATGATGTCCCTTAAATAAATGCCTTACAATTTCACATAAATGAATGCCTATGATGCACAGGTATAATATTTAAGACAACAATTCATTTTGTTCAAATGCATGTGCTTTCCAGTTTTGCATTTCATGTCATTCAACAAGGCTTGGAAACAATCATAAAATTATATAGAGATTATGTAATTTTGTCCGTCGCATGTCGTCGCATCCTGTAACACATGTTCATTACTTGAAATTGTTCCCAAACTTCATATAAACATAAAAACTGATGACTGTATGTTGCTGGGATCGATTATAGGGAAATCCTTCACAAAACGGTAAACGTGTTGTTTGTTCATGAACGAGTGTATGTGAGTGAGTGAAAAAAGAAAACACGACTACCATCGAGTGAAGGGATTTCCCTATAATCGAAACCCAGCAGTTAAATAATCTATTTGTTACATCTGAAATCCGTGTATGTATAATTTTAACCTAAAACATTTGCTTTATTGAATGTTATCGGCGGATGATGTCGACGTCAGCAACAATTTATTGATGTCATAACTCAACATCACAGTTATTTTTGTGTTCGGAATTCTTTCACTGAGTTATCCAAATCTCTCACCTACAGAAATGTAATAAATCAATATAATTATTTGTCTACAAAGTTTGATCACAACTGGACTAACCTTGTGAATAATTTTGTATACATGTAACATGATTGTAGGATCAAATGCAATAAGACAAATTAGCTGCAAAAGGTAACATTTTATACATACCTCACCCCACTACCCCACCACCAGCACCAAAGAAAATTATAAGCAATATTACACTGGTACTACCTTGGATGCAGTAGGATTCACATTACATCACCTGGTGAAATATAATCTTAAAAAAAAAACTTTTTTTTTTTCTTCTATATTTTGGGACAATAGCCCATACCATCGTGATTTTTCATAAAATTGGGAAACAAAACAATAAAACATTCATTTCATAATTGTATCTTTCATACTGTTTACAGTAAACATGATCAACAGCGGCATTTACAAGCATTTCATACTCAATACTTGTCAAACTTTTGATACTTTTCTGTGTGTTTTTCTTTTCCTTCTTTCAGCTGGGATTTTTTGTCTCAAAATTGGAGGGAAAAAATATATATGTTCTGGCATTGGGAATATGGCCCAATATAGGCAATAAAAACATCCTAAAAAAGCACTGAACATTTTTTGTTTCCAACTATAATAATTTTTATCTTTAGTTTGTAACACTCTTCAGAAACTAGAGTAACAATACAAGTGGTGCCATGACCTTTCTTCAGAAACTAGTGTAACAACACAAGTGTTGCCATGACCACTCTTCAGAAACTAGTGTAACAACACAAGTGTTGCCATGACCTTTCTTCAGAAACTAGAGTAACAACACAAGTGTTGCCATGACCACTCTTCAGAAACTAGTGTAACAACACAAGTGTTGCCATGACCTTTCTTCAGAAACTAGAGTAACAACAAAAGTGTTGCCATGACCTTTCTTCAGAAACTAGTGTAACAACACAAGTGTTGCCATGACCACTCTTCAGAAACTAGTGTAACAACACAAGTGTTGCCATGACCACTCTTCAGAAACTAGAGTAACAACAAAAGTGTTGCCATGACCTTTCTTCAGAAACTAGTGTAACAACACAAGTGTTGCCATGACCACTCTTCAGAAACTAGTGTTACAACACAAGTGTTGCCATGACCACTTCAGAAACTAGTCTAACAACACAAGTGGTGCCATGACCACTCTTCAGAAACTAGTGTAACAACACAAGTGTTGCCATGACCACTCTTCAGAAACTAGTGTTACAACACAAGTGTTGCCATGACCACTTCAGAAACTAGTCTAACAACACAAGTGGTGCCATGACCACTCTTCAGAAACTAGTGTAACAACACAAGTGTTGCCATGACCACTCTTCAGAAACTAGAGTAACAACAAAAGTGTTGCCATGACCTTTCTTCAGAAACTAGTGTAACAACACAAGTGTTGCCATGACCACTCTTCAGAAACTAGTGTTACAACACAAGTGTTGCCATGACCACTTCAGAAACTAGTCTAACAACACAAGTGGTGCCATGACCACTCTTCAGAAACTAGTGTAACAACACAAGTGTTGCCATGACCACTCTTCAGAAACTAGTGTTACAACACAAGTGTTGCCATGACCACTTCAGAAACTAGTCTAACAACACAAGTGTTGCCATGACCACTCTTCAGAAACTAGTGTTACAACACAAGTGTTGCCATGACCACTTCAGAAACTAGTCTAACAACACAAGTGTTGCCATGACCACTCTTCAGAAACTAGTCTAACAACACAGGTGTTGCCATGACCATTCTTCAGAAACTAGTGTAACAACACAAATGTTGCCATGACCAGTCTTCAGAAACAAGTGTAACAACAACGACGTCAGCAACAATTTATTGTTGTCATAACTCAACATCACAGTTATTTTTGTGTTCGGAGTTCTTTCACTGAGATATCCAAATCTCTCCCCTACAGAAATGTAATAAATCAATAATTATTTGTCTACAAAGTTTGATCACAACTGGACTAACCTTGTGATTTATGCTTAATCTACATACATGGATAGTAAAGGTGACAAAGAAGGAACTATGTTTATAAAGTTTATTGGCATAACTGACTTAGTACCCCAGACTAAGATGACTAGATTGTAATGACTAGCTAATGTAGTGACTAGTTATTAGTATTATATACATAGTCTGGTGAGGGCTGAGCCAGCATGCGTCATTCTTTCTTGGGAGGAAAGGCTGATAATTGAAGCCTTATGCCCTCTGAAGAAAGAAGCATGCTGCCCCATACTAAACCAGTAGGCATTGCTCAACAAGGAGATGTGGTGGGGATGGATGGCGGTTAGAAGCGACGATATACAGAGTTTACTGTAACTACCGAGGATGTAAACAATGAGAGGATGCTGTTTGGCTGAATTTAGTCATGTGACTAAAATGTTAATGAGTAACTGTAACCGGAATTATTGCTTGTAAACAAAGAATCGTAAACAAAGAATCGAAAGTAGGTTTGTTTTGGTGAGAAGCAAAGTGTATGGGTGTATGGTATTACGATTTCTCATAAACCACGTTTATTACATAAACTTCCATTTATGCTTAATCTACATACATGGATAGTAAAGGTGACAAAGAAGGAACTATGTTTATAAAGTTTATTGGCATAACTGACTTAGTACCCCAGACTAAGATGACTAGATTGTAATGACTAGCTAATGTAGTGACTAGTTATTAGTATTATATACATAGTCTGGTGAGGGCTGAGCCAGCATGCGTCATTCTTTCTTGGGAGGAAAGGCTGATAATTAAAGCCTTATGCCCAAAGAAAACATTTGGGAAATGTTTTGATCCCAAGAAAGAGGGAAATGACACCTTAAGTAATGTCCTTGATGAGCAATACATATAACATGATGAATCATTAAATGACATAGTTGAAAGTACAACATTATGATACAGATGATGTATAAGTTGTATCTTTAATTATATAGACTGCAGGTTGCGACTATGAGAACACAAGGTTAACCTACGATAGCAGGTTTGTAGTCCAGCCAATGATAGCCGGTGACAGACTGTGGGACAACCTATGGTAGCAGGTTGGTGCTGGGCCCACGATAGCAGGCAACAGATGGGTGGCAAACCTATGGTAGCAAGTTGAAGCTGGGTCTACACGGGTGGACAACCTATGGTAGCAGGTTGATGCAGAGCCTACGATAACAGGCGACAGACGGGTAGACAACCTACGGTAGCGGGTTGATGCAGAGCCGACGATAGCAAGCGACAGACGGGTGGACAACCTACGATAGCAGGTTGATGCAGAGCCTACGATAGCAGGCGACAGACGGATGGACAACCTACGATAGCAGGTTGATGCAGAGCCTACGATAGCAGGCGACGGACGGGTGGACAACCTACGATAGCAGGCGACGGACGGGTGGACAACCTACAATAGCAGGTTGATGCAGATCCTACGATAGCAGGCAACAGTTGATGCAGAGCCTACGATAGCAGGCGACGGACTGGTGGACAACCTACGATAGCAGGGTGATGCAGAGCCTACGATAGCAGGCGACGGACGGGTGCACAACCTACGATAGCAGGTTGATGCAGAGCCTACGATAGCAGGCGTCGGACGGATGGACAACCTACGATAGCAGGTTGATGCAGAGCCTACGATAGCAGGCGACGATCCAGTGGACAACCTACGGTAGCAGGTTGATGCAGAGCCTACGATAGCAGGCGATGGACGGGTGGACAACCTACGGTAGCAGGTTGATGCAGAGCCTACGATAGCAGGCGACGGACGGGTGGACAACCTACGGTAGCAGGTTGATGCAGAACCTACGATAGCAGGCAACAGTTGATGCAGAGCCTACGATAGCAGGCGATGATCCGGTGGACAACCTACGGTAGCAGGTTGATGCAGAGCCTACGATAGCAGACGACGGACGGGTGGACAACCTACGGTAGCAGGTTGATGCAGAGCCTACGATAGCAGGCGACGGACGGGTGGACAACCTACGGTAGCAGGTTGATGCAGAACCTACGATAGCAGGCGACAGTTGATGCAGAGCCTACGATAGCAGCGACGGACAGGTGGACAACCTACGATAGCAGGTTGATGCAGAGCCTACGATAGAAGGCGACGGACGGGTGGAAAACCTACGGTAGCAGGTTGATGCAGAGCCTACGATAGAGTCGATGGACGGATGGACAACCTACGATAGCAGGTTGATGCAGAGCCTACGATAGCAGGCGAGGGACGGATGGACAACCTACGAAAGCAGGTTGATGCAGAGCCTACAATAGCAGGCGACGGTCCGGTGGACAACCTACGGTAGCAGGTTGGTGCAGAGCCTACACTAGCAGGCGACGAAAGGGTGGACAACCTACGATAGCAGGTTGATGCAAGAGCCTACGATAGCAGGCGACGGACGGGTGGACAACCTACGATAGCAGGTTGATGCAGAGCCTACGATAGCAGGCGACGGACGGATGGACAACCTATGATAGCAGGTTGATGTAGAGCCTACGATAGCAGGTGACGGTCCAGTGGACAACCTACGGTAGCAGGTTGATGCAGAGCCTACGATAGCAGGCGACGGACGGGTCCACCCTTCTGTTGCCTGCTATCGTAGGCTCTGCATCAACCTGCTACCGTAGGTTGATGCAGAGCCTACGATAGCAGGCAACAGAAGGGTGGACAACCTGCGATAGCAGGTTGATGCAGAGCCTACGATAGCAGGTGACGGACTGGTGGACAACCTACGATAGCAGGTTGATGCAGAGCCTACGATAGCAGGCAACAGAAGGGTGGACAACCTACGATAGCAGGTTGATGCTGGGCCTACGATAGCAGGCGACGGTCCGGTGGACAACCTACGATAGCAGGTTGATGCAGAGCCTACGATAGCAGGCGGCGGACAACCTATGGTAGCTGGTTGATGCAGAGCCTTTGATAGCAGGCGATGACGGGTGGACAAGCTCTGGTAGCAGGTAGGGCGACGAACGGATGGACAACCTATGGTAGCAGGTCGATGCTGGGCCTAGGAAAGCAGGCGGCGGACGGGTGGACAACCGTCGATAGCAGGTTGATGCTGACCCTATGATAGCAGGCAGCATACAATGTATTTTCATGGGGTATTGTAGCAGGCCACGGACATGTGGTCGTAACCGACGATAGCAGGTTGAGTTGTTGAGCCTAAGTTGGTAGACTGCGTAAAGGTGAACCTACCTATAAAAGCAGGTTGTGTTACTGAAACGGCTTCAACAAGCTGTGATACGAAGTTGTTAAATATGGAAAATGAATAGTCATAATAAGTATACGTCATGACAAAAATAGTAAGCATGATTAATACTGTGAAGTCATGGTACATGTATACATGTAACATGATTGTAGGATCAAATGCAATAAGACGAATAAGCTGCAAAAGGTAACATGTTATACATACCTCACCCCACTACCCCACCACCACCACCAAAGAAAAATATTTTTTTGAATTTAACAAACTGTATTTATGTCAGAATAATTAAATGGTCTGTTAACAGTTTGTTAAATTCCAAAATCAGAAATATAAACTCATGGGTCATACTTGCCGCCATGAAAATGGGTAAATTTATGATGGGAAGGCAAACATTTGCCATTTGCCTTCACATACACAAACAATTTCTGTTACTTGGCCAGAATAAGGCAAAATTGTTTGCTGCTAGGTCAATATGAGGTATGAGGTATTTGTTTGCCGCTAATGTCAAATATTTGCCACTAACATAGGGTATATATTAGGGCTCCAAACTAAGATCCATTATGTTACTGATGAGTGTAAATCACACGATATTAGTCTTCCAACACAAGTGTTGCCATTACCACTCTTCAGATACTAGTGTAACAACACAAGTGTTGCCATGACCAGTCTTCAGAATCTAGTGTAACAACACAAGTGTTGCCATGACCACTCTTCAGAAACTAGTCTAACAACACAAGTGGTGCCATGACCACTCTTCAAAAACTAGTGTAACAACACAAGTGTTGCCATGACCACTTCAGAAACTAGTGTAACAACACAAGTGTTGCAATGACCAGTCTTCAATATCTAGTCTAACAACACAATTGTTGCCATGACCACTCTTCAAAAACTAGTGTAACAACACAAGTGGTGCCATGACCGCTCTTCAGAAACTAGTGTAACAACACAAGTGGTGCCATGACCGCTCTTCAGAAACTAGTGTAACAACACAAGTGTTGCCATGACCACTTCAGAAACTAGTCGAACAACCCAATTGTTGCCATGACCACTCTTCAGAAACTAGTGTAACAACACAAGTGTTGCCATGACCACTCTTCAGAAACTAGTATAACAACACAAGTGTTGCCTTGACCACTCTTCAGAAACTAGTGTAACAACACAAGTGGTGCCATGACCGCTCTTCAGAAACTAGTGTAACAACACAAGTGGTGCCATGACCGCTCTTCAGAAACTAGTGTAACAACACAAGTGTTGCCATGACCACTTCAGAAACTAGTCGAACAACCCAATTGTTGCCATGACCACTCTTCAGAAACTAGTGTAACAACACAAGTGTTGCCATGACCACTTCAGAAACTAGTCGAACAACCCAATTGTTGCCATGACCACTCTTCAGAAACTAGTGTAACAACACAAGTGTTGCCTTGACCACTCTTCAGAAACTAGTGTAACAACACAAGTGGTGCCATGACCGCTCTTCAGAAACTAGTGTAACAACACAAGTGGTGCCATGACCGCTCTTCAGAAACTAGTGTAACAACACAAGTGTTGCCATGACCACTTCAGAAACTAGTCGAACAACCCAATTGTTGCCATGACCACTCTTCAGAAACTAGTGTAACAACACAAGTGTTGCCATGACCACTTCAGAAACTAGTCGAACAACCCAATTGTTGCCATGACCACTCTTCAGAAACTAGTGTTACAACACAAGTGTTGCCATTACCACTCTTCAGAAACTAGTGTAACAACACAAGTGTTGCCGTGACCATTCTTCAGAAACTAGTCTAACAACCCAAGTGTTGCCATGACCACTCTTCAGAAACTAGTCCGACAACCCAAGTGTTGCCATGACCACTCTTTAGAAACTAGTGTAACAGCACAAGTGTTGCCATGACCACTCTTCAGAAACTAGTGTAACAACACAAGTGTTGCCATTACACTCTTCAGAAACTTGTGTAACAACACAAGTGTTGCCGTGACCACTCTTCAGAAACTAGTGTAACAACACAAGTGTTGCCGTGAACACTCTTCCGAAACTAGTCTTAATAACACAAGTGTTGCCATGACCACTCTTCAGAAACTAGCGTAACAACACAAGTGTTGCCATGACCACTCTTCAGAAACGAGTGTAACAGCACAAGTGTTGCCATGACCACTCTTCAGAAACTAGTGTAACAGCACAAGTGTTGCCATGACCACTCTTCAGAAACTAGCGTAACAACACAAGTGTTGCCATGACTACTCTTCAGAAACTAGTGTAACAACACAAGTGTTGCCATGACCACTTCAGAAACTAGTCTAACAACCCAAGTGTTGCCGTGACCACTCTTCAGAAACTAGTCTGACAACCCAAGTGTTGCCATGACCACTCTTTAGAAACTAGTGTAACAGCACAAGTGTTGCCATGACCACTCTTCAGAAACTAGTGTAACAACACAAGTGTTGCCATTACACTCTTCAGAAACTAGTGTAACAACACAAGTGTTGCTGTGACCACTCTTCCGAAACTAGTCTAACAACACAAGTGTTGCCATGACCACTCTTCAGAAACTAGCGTAACAACACAAGTGTTGCCATGACCATTCTTCAGAAACGAGTGTAACAGCACAAGTGTTGCCATGACCACTCTTCAGAAACTAGTGTAACAGCACAAGTGTTGCCATGACCTCTCTTCAGAAACTAGTGTAACAACACAAGTGTTGCCATGACCACTTCAGAAACTAGTCGAACAACCCAAATGTTGCCATGACCACTCTTCAGAAACTAGTGTAACAACACAAGTGTTTCCATGACCACTCTTCAGAAACTAGTATAACAACACAAGTGTTGCCTTGACCACTCTTCAGAAACTAGTGTAACAACACAAGTGTTGCCATTACCACTCTTCAGAAAATATTGTTACAACACAAGTGTTACCATGACCACTCTTCAGAATCTAGTGTAACAACACAAGTGTTGCCATGACCATTCTTCAGAAACTAGTCTAACAACACAAGTGTTGCCATGACCACTCTTCAGAAACTAGTCTAACAACACAAGTGGTGCCATTACCACTCTTCAGAAACTAGTGTAACAAGACACAAGTGTTACCATGACCACTCTTCAGAATCTAGTGTAACAACACAAGTGGTGCCTTGACCATTCTTCAGAAACTAGTCTAACAACACAAGTGTTGCCATGACCACTCTTCAGAAACTAGTGTAACAACACAAGTGTTGCCGTGACCACTCTTCCGAAACTAGTCTAACAACACAAGTGTTGCCATGACCACTCTTCAGAAACTAGCGTAACAACACAAGTGTTGCCATGACCACTCTTCAGAAACGAGTGTAACAGCACAAGTGTTGCCATGACCACTCTTTAGAAACTAGTGTAACAACACAAGTGTTGCCATGACCACTTCAGAAACTAGTCTGACAACCCAAGTGTTGCCTTGACCACTCTTCAGAAACTAGTGTAACAACACAAGTGTTGCCATTACCACTCTTCAGAAAATATTGTTACAACACAAGTGTTACCATGACCACTCTTCAGAATCTAGTGTAACAACACAAGTGTTGCCATGACCATTCTTCAGAAACTAGTCTAACAACACAAGTGTTGCCATGACCACTCTTCAGAAACTAGTCTAACAACACAAGTGGTGCCATTACCACTCTTCAGAAACTAGTGTAACAACACAAGTGTTGCCGTGACCACTCTTCCGAAACTAGTCTAACAACACAAGTGTTGCCATGACCACTCTTCAGAAACTAGCGTAACAACACAAGTGTTGCCATGACCACTCTTCAGAAACGAGTGTAACAGCACAAGTGTTGCCATGACCACTCTTTAGAAACTAGTGTTACAACACAAGTGTTGCCATGACCTCTCTTCAGAAACTAGTGTAACAACACAATTGTTGCCATGACCACTCTTCAGCCCTTTCTAATTGTCCAAATGTAACTAACTTTGACAACATTTTCAAATGCAGAAATTTGCTCTGAAATATATTTGTTTATGCCCCCACCACCGAATGGAGAGGGGGCAAGCGTAAGCCATGTTCGTCCATCTAGCCGTCCCAAAAAGTTTGTGTTTCTTTCTCCTTCCATAGTTTTAAACCGATTGTTTAGAAACTTTACAGTCAAAATCAACCTTGTATTACCAAAGCTATAGCCCTTTTCATACCCAAGCTTTCACAAAGTGAAGTGGGTGCTATAATAGGAAGCGCTTTGCGTCCTGTAACACATTTGTTGTGTCGCCTTTCTGAAGAAAAATGCGATACATAGGAATCACTTTGTACGTCCGTCAGTCAGTGAGTTTGTCCGTCCGTCTCTTTCTTTCTTCACGAAAACATAACGTTGGTTATAACTTACTCATTTCTTGATATTTCTTCATCAAACTTTCAATATATACTCATCAGGACAACATCGACATGACCATACTAAAATATATACGTCAAGATCACACTGAAGGTCATTATATGAGTTAAATACTCCTCTTTTTTTTTCTTCACAAAAACTTAAAGTTGGCTATAACTTTCTCATTTCTTGATATTTCTTCATCAAACTTTCAATATATACTCATCATGACAACATCAACATGACCATACTAAAATATCAAGGTCACAATGAAGGTCATTATATGGGTTAAATACTCGTTTTTTTCTTCACGAAAACTAACGTTGGTTATAAATTTCTCATTTCTTCATCAAACTTTCAATATATACTCATCAGGACAACATCGACATGACCATACTAAAATATATACGTCAAGATCACACTGAAGGTCATTATATGAGTTAAATACTCCTCTTTTTTTTTCTTCACAAAAACTTAAAGTTGGCTATAACTTTCTCATTTCTTGATATTTCTTCATCAAACTTTCAATATATACTCATCATGATAACATCGACATGACCATACTAAAATATAAAGGTCAAGGTCACACTGAAGGGTAGTACCGGAGTTATGGACTTTTATCACCCTTATTTTATGTTAAAATATCTTATGTGTCTATCTCGTATCTCAGTTTTCAACTGATTGTATATCTTGTGTGTCTATGGGTTAAATACTCATTTTCTTCACAAAAAATTAACGTTGGTTATAACTTTCTCATTTCTTGATATTTCTTCATCAGACTTTCAATATATACTCATCATGACAACATTGACATGCCATACTAAAATATAAAGGTCAAGGGCACACTGAAGGTCATTGTATGGATTAAATACTCATTTTTTTCTTCACGAAAACTTAGTCAGTTTGTCAAGGTCATTTATCTGGGTCCAAAAAACCTTGTTGTACCGACAAAGCGCTGACATGCGACACATGTGTTTCATGGAACACCCATCTAGTTAATACTTGCATATTTCAAGCACTTTTGAATGGATTCTTTCGCGTCGCGTCCTGTAACACATTTTTTAATACTTGCATATCTCAAGCACTTTTGAATGGATTGTTCCCCAACTTCATATACTCATAACAACTGATGACCTTATGTCCCTTTACATCACCCATCATTGATTGCCTAATTTATTACAAAATTATGGCTTAGAATTTGACTTAGAATTTTCCACTCTAATATTGACCTGTTAACACATTTTTTCTCAAACATTTTCGAATTGATTGTTCCCAAACATCATGTACACATAACAACTGATGACCTTATGTCCCTGTACATCACCCATCATTGATTGCCTAATTTATTGCAGGATTACGGGTCTTTGTTTGACTTAGAAATTTCCACTCTAATGTTAACTCATTTTTTCCCAAACATTTTCGAATTGATTGTTCCCAAACATCATGTACACATAACAATTGAAGATCTTATGTCCCTCCCTGTACATCACCCATCATTGATTGCCTAATTTGTAACAGAATTACGGCCCTTTGTTTGACTTAGAATTGTCCACTCTAATATTGTATAACGACATAAATCTCAAACATTTTTGAATTAAGTGTTCCTAAACAGGATTACGGGTCTTTGTTTGACTTAGAAATTTCCACTCTAATAACTCATTTTTTCCCAAACATTTTCGAATTGATTGTTCCCAAACATCATGTACACATAGCAACTGATGACCTTATGTCCCAGTACATCACCCATCATTAATTGCCCAATTTGTTACAGAATTATTGCCCTTTGTTTGACTTAAAACTTTCCGCTCTAATATTATATAATGACCTGTTAACACATTTTTTCACAAACGTTTTCGAATTGATTGTTCCCAAAATTCATGTACACATAACAACTGATTACCTTATGTCCCTCTACATCACACATTGTTGCTGCCTAATTTATTACAGAATTATGGCCCTTTATTTGACTTAGAAGGTCTCACACATCTATTATCTCCCCTGAAAACTCACGGACCTAGAGACAAAAGGTAAACAGAAAATAAATCTATTTTTTCTCAATTTTAGGCAATTTTTAGCTCTACTGATCAGAGATCAGCAGAGCTTATGCCGTGGTGCGTCGTCCGTCGTCCGTCTGTCCGTAAACTTTTTTTTGTAGCGACTTCTCCTCTGAAACTACTGAATGGATTTTCATGAAACTTTACAGAAATGTTGCCCATGAAGTCTAGTTGATCCTAGCAAAAATTCATGTTGATGTGAAATCCAAGATGGCAGCCAGATCTAAAAATAGGTTTTCAAAATACAAGTTTGTAGCGACTACTTCTTGAAAACTATAAGTGATATTGATATGGGACTTTTTCTAAAATGATCAGCATGACATGATGTTGGTCCTTGTCAAAAATCGTTTTGATTCAACTTTAAACATGGCTGCCAGAGGCCATCTTTGTTTACATACAGTTATATAGTAAAAACTTGTAGCGACTACTCCTTTGAAACTACTTGACAGATTTTCATGAAACTTTACAGGAATATTGCTCTTAATGTCTAATTGATCCTAGCAAAATTTCAGATCGGCCAGAAATTCAAGATGGCCGCCACAGCTAAAAATAGATTTTTAAAAAAGAAGTTTGTAGCGACTACGTCCTTAAAACTATAAGTGATATTGATATGGGACTTTTTGTAAAATGATCAGCATGACATGATGGTTATAAGAGCCAAACATTATTTTGATTCGACGTTAAACATGGCTGCCAGTGGCCATCTTTGTTTACATAGAGTTATATAATGAAAATTTGTAGCGACTACTCCTCTGAAACTACTTGACGGATTTTCATGAAACTTCACAGGAATGTTGCTCTTGATGTCTAATTGATCCTAGCAAAATTTCAGGTCGCCCGGAAATTCAAGATTGCTGCCATGGCTAAAAATAGATTTTCAAAATACAATTTTGTAGCGACTACTACTTGAAAACTATAAGTGATATTGATATTGGACTTTTTGTAAAATGATCAGCATGACATGATGTTGGTCCTTGTTAAAAATTGTTTTGATTCAACGTTAAACATGGCTGCCAGCAGCCATCTTTGTTTGCATAGAGTTATATAGTAAAAACTTTTAGCGACTAATCCTTTGAAACTACTTGGCAGATTTTCATGAAACTTTACAGGAATGTTGCTCTTAATGTTTAATTGATCCTAGCAAAATTTCAGATCGGCCAGAAATTCAAGATGGCCACCACAGCTAAAATTAGATTTTTTAAAAAAGAAGCTTGTATACATAGCGACTACGTCTTGAAAACTATAAGTGATATTGATATGGGACTTTTTGTAAAATGATCAGCATGACATGATGGTTATCAGAGTCAAACATTATTTTGATTCGACGTTAAACATGGCTGTCAGCGGCCATCTTTGTTTACATAGAGTTATATAATGAAAACTTGTAGCGACTATTCCTTTGAAACTACTTGACGGATTTTCATGAAACTTCACAGGAATGTTGCTCTTGATGTCTAATTGATCCTAGCAAAATTTCAGGTCGGCCGGAAATTCAAGATGGCCGCCACGGCTAAAAACAATTTTTCAAAAAACAAGTCTGTAGCGACTACTTCCTGAAATCAAAATCAATCAGTACAGCTTCAAGGTCATTGACCTCTTGTTAATTTGAAAAATAGGTTTTTCTTTGCTTTAGCATACATCTGCAGTGTAAAAGACATGATGATACAGAAAATCCCATGTTGATATGAGGTTTCATTCAAATTTCAGAATTGTTTGACCGAAGCACCGCATATTCAGCTAGATAGTGTATGAATTTTGTATTTTCCATAGGGTTCACAAAACATGAGCGAGAAAAACAACCAACCTGGCTAACTTATGCATTTTATTG
Source organism: Cyrtodaria siliqua (assembly GCA_037043455.1). Lineage (NCBI taxonomy): Eukaryota > Metazoa > Mollusca > Bivalvia > Adapedonta > Hiatellidae > Cyrtodaria > Cyrtodaria siliqua. Next base: position 64,052 of record JAWPHD010011484.1, read on the forward strand.
TTTTAAATTACTGGTCTTGGCTATACTGAAGATATTAAACCAACAACAATGTCTGCTGCCCTGCTTTGAAGCTCAGATGTTGGGAAAGGCTATACAGTAACCCTATGGTGAAATTAATTGAGGTGTGAGACCAGAATTGTTCACTCTATAATGAACTTTATGTGGCTTTCACTTAAAACGTTTTCATGGAGTGTTATTGCACTTGACATACAATTCACACGTGATGATATGATGTCTCTCTGCATTAATGTTGTTTTTTTGATGTTTTTTTTTTACAGAATTATGGACCTTGGTTTTACTTAGAATTTTTTTCTCATTAAAAAATTAACAGATATTTAAGACATTTATTATTCTTGATTTTGCCCATCCTCATCGACTATAGCGAAAAACCTTTAGTGATAGTTCTAGTTTCATCAAATTTACGTTAAAATACCTTATGCGTCCTATCTCCTCCAACAGTTTTCAACCGATTGTTTTGAAACTTTACAGGATGCATACCGATGTCAAGATGTGCATATTAATTCGGTCAAAATCAACCTTGTAGTCCCTGAGTTATGGACCTTTTTCGCCCTTATTTTACGTTAAAATATCTTATGTGTCTATCTCGTACCACAGTTTTCAACTGATTGTATATCTTGTGTGTCTGTCTCATACCCATAGTTTTCAACCAATTGTTTCGAAGTGCTGCAGGATGCTTACCTATTTTTCGTCAAAGTTTATGTTAAAATATCTTGTGTGTCTATCTCCTAACAATTTTCAACCAGTTGTTTAGAAACGGTGTGCATTTGATTTAGCGTCAAAATCCACCATGTATTACTTGAGTTACACCCCTCTTTTGTCAAATTTTGTGTCTGATTCTTTTCAGAGGGGGCATGCATGGACACATTTCTATTAATAATAATAATTAAATATTTGATAATTGATTTAACCATTGTTTTTATTTCTAAGAAATTATGATGTTATTGAAGGCATACAAGTGACGTCATTTTAATAAAAACTGTTATAACTCTTAAGCCGAGCACTACAGATACGACGAAGAACTGGTCATACCTATAATTGAGAACACACCTGAAGAGAAAGATTTACAGAAGCATATGGCAGCAGCGATGACGGACTACCCAGAATCCTGTGCTGTACTCGTAAGACGACATGGTGTCTACGTGTGGGGTCCCACATGGGAAAAAGCGAAAACTATGTGAGTTATAACTTGGGATTAGTCATTATTACTTCATAAAACTTTTGTCTGAACACAAAAACGATGCAAGTGCATTATTGCTACTTTTCAGGAGAGACAAAAAACTGTTGAAGTTTTAGATTGGTATTATTAAGTGTTACTTTTTCATACTGAAGCTAACAGTTTATATGTCTAATCTTTTTTAATTAAAAAGGTTACAGTGAAAGTAAAAAAGACACAACGATTTTTGCACTGAAAACTTGAAAGCAAAAACCATGTAAGATCACTTATCAGAGATCAGCAGAGCTTATGCCATGGTGCGGTGTCCGTCCATCCGTCTGTAAAGTTTTTTGTAGCGACTACTCCTCTGAAACTACTGGATGGATTTTCATGAAATTTTACAGAAATGTTGCCCATGAAGTCTAGTTCATCCTAGACAAAAATACATATTGATGTGAAATCCAAGATGGCCACCAAAGCTAAAATAGATTTTTAAAAAGCAAGTTTGTAGCAACTATTTCTTGAAAACTATGTGATATTGATGTGGGACTTTTTCTAAAATGATCAGCATGACATGATGTTGGTCCTTGTCGAAAATCGTTTTGATTCGACGTTAAACATGGTTGCCAGTGGCCATCTTTGTTTACATAAGTTATATAGTAAAAACTTGTAGCGACTACTCCTCTGAAATTACTTGACAGAGTTTCATGAAACTTAAAAGGAATGTTGCTCTTGATGTCTAGTTGATCCTTGCAAAAGTTCAGGTAGGCCGGAAATTCAAGGTGGCCGCCATGGCTAAAAATATATTTGTAAAAAACAAATTTGCAGCGGCTACCTATTGAAAACTATAAGTGATATTGATATGGGGCTTTTTCTAAAATGATCAGTATTACATGGTGTCGATTCTTGTTTGAAAATTACCTTGATTCGACATTGAACATGGCTGCCGCGGCCATGTTTTTTTACATAGAATATATAGTAAAAAACTTGTAGCGACTACTCCTCCGAAACTACTTGACAGATTTTCATGAAACTTCGCAGGAATGCTGATCTAGCTATAAAACCTATCAGTAGAGCTTCAGTGTCATTGACCTCTTGTTTTACATGAAAGCAGTGATAAAACCTTCATCTGTATCGTAAATAACAGACATGCAACGCAAATCATACATCAACACCTGTGGCTAACGGCCATATTGGTGATTGGTATATATAATGCAAATAAAGTGCAGAATAGATCACAAAACAAGAATTTATAAGAGCCTTAATGCATAATATGTATTAAAATTAATGATTTAAATAGCAGAACTAGCTAAGGCGTCTAGTTTTCCAGACCTATTTCATTAACAATAATTAAATTATACGGATCATAGGGTCTAGTTTAGTGCATACTGGTTGTGTACCAGTTATCGTCATTCACCAGATTTCGTCATTATCAATAAAACGCTCGATGTTGTGATTCTTTTTCGACCCCACTTTACAAATCACTACACACTATCATCAGACGATTGGGGAGGAAAAAATACTATAGAAATGTTAACATACACTCTCAAACCAACGCGTTAACCTATATAAATACCGTTATAAACAAAACACAATCGGGGGAATCACGCGCTAATACACATGCGCAGGAAAATTTCCTTTTAAAATAGCTGACCTTTTACGTTGAATCATTTTGACATGCCCAAAAAACTAAAAGCATATGCCAAACATTTTCAGCCAAGGGAGACGACTAGATCACGTCAATCAATTTAAATCTGCGGACAGTTATTTCCCTTAAATTATGAACGTCGAAGTGAAGTAAAAAAACATTTTAAATTGTAGATATAAAAAAATGTCTAGATATTTTTTTTGTGTATTCATATGCAATGGTATATTTATGTTTCAATTAATAACTACACACGTTTTCATCATCCCAAACATGGATTATTCGGTATTAAACTGAACATGACGATAACTACTACATTCAGCTCAAACGACCGGCCCAATTGAGTTTATATTTAGTAACAGTCACGTGACACTTGTTACTGAGAATAGGATCAATGTAAACACAGAATATTTATGACAAAGGGGTAAGCTTCTCTACCGGCAAAAATATTTATGAGATGACTAGTTTTGATTTAGATTTATTAAAGAACCATCATAAAAATGAGGATATCTGGTATACAGCCAGTATGGTATACAGCCAGTATGTATATTGAATATGAAACTGAAATATTATGATGTTTTATTCGTATTTGATTAACACCCACCTACTGAATATCTCAACCTACCGGAAGTTGACCGGATGTGAAAGTTATGAATAACGCCGAATTAGACCTTTGATTTATTGGAAAGTGCTGTATTGTTTTACTTGTATCCACTCTAGCATCTTCATCTATTATCCAGTTTTACCAAACTTGGTCAGTTTTGATATCAATGAAATCTCGTATGGGATTGAAACCAGCAAGATCGAAATAACTGTCCTCGATTTATTGAAAAATACCTTATTTTGCTTTGTAATTCCTACTACATTTGTTCACCAATCTTTGCTGCTGTTGTTGTTGTTGTTGAATGAGCTTCTGGTCCTGATTTTTTTCAAATGATGACCATGGGGTCGAATTGGTCTCTGCCCAGGGAGTCACAGTTTTACATAGAGCTAAAAAGAAAAGTCTATATAGAAAAAAAACTCTGAAAATACTGGGTAAAAGTCTTATAGTATACATGTAGCATAAGGTACTGGTTCTCTATGAAGTTTGTTAAAATGATAATACTGGAGTCAATTTTGGCCCAGCCCTTGGGGATCACAGTTTAACATAGAGTTGTATAGGGAAATCTTTAAAAGTACAAGAGCTTATATTTTGCTTAAAGCATATGCTTATGGTCCTCTACTAAGTTCCTTCAAGTCGTGATTCTGGGTCAACTTTGGCCCTACCCTGGAGATAACTGTTTTACATGAATAGGGAAATACCCTTTTGTACGAAAGACCAGTGGTGACTTCAAACTTCAAACTTCAGAGTAAACATTCATGTGAAATCTCTTGGATTCTCATTCATGTTGTCGCCTACGTCCATGTGGCAGTAAAGAACAAGTAGAGAAGGGCGTAGTTAAACGTCATAGATGCGAATGTTTTAGAGGGGTGTTGTATTCCTCCCCTGCATCCCTACCCCCACTCCCACCCAGATAATGCAAAATCAAGTCTCTGCCTTTATATTTATGTACAACACGAAATACCAAAAAAGAAAAAATAGGTGTGCATCTATATAGGCGAATAGAAATATTAAGATATTCCCAATCTCATTAAAATCAGACCCTTTATCACGCTACGATACTCTACACTACGAGAAGATAGCGGAGAGTATCAAAGCGTAATTAGGGTATGATTGTAATGCGATTGAGTTATTCCGGTAGCCAGAGCAGTGGGGGTGCATTTCTTATGGCAAGCTTTTTTTTGTATGCATGTTTTATATGCCGACATTTAAGTTTTAGAAAGAATGGAAAAAGCAAGTACGAAATAACTGAAAAACGAATGTCAGAAATATTACACTGAAAATGCGAGTAGCAAGCATTTTCAGTCATTATTATCACCCTACCAAACCTACCCCCTACATAGAAAAGTGAGTACGAAAGAATTGAAACACAAAGCTTAATTAGATGGTACAAGAAATCAAAGAAACTCAGATTTCAGCATTTTTAGTACATGTATATATATATTTAATTTTCTTGGGGGAGGACCCCACCCACCTCTCATACATACAGTGTGTGAGGGAGCATCAGATTGCAGCATTTTAAGCATATGTTTTTATTCAAAATTTCTCAGGGCAGCAATCCCCCACCCCACCCACTTCGACTCAATTACGAGCACCCAATTTCAGGCCTGATAGTAGGCACTATTATATGTTTGTTTAACTTGTATTGGTGATGACAATGCTTAGCTTTGAATGAAGTAGACTATAAATATTGTCTTTATTTCCATTAACATGTATATCAATCTCATTAAAATCAGACTCTTTATTATGCTACGATACTCTAGAGTATCAATAATATGTAGCGGAGAGTATCAATAGTATGTAGCAGAGAGTATCAATAGTATGTAGTGGAGAGTATCAACAGTATCAACAGCATGTAGCGGAGAGTATCAACAGTATCAATAGTATGTAGCAGAGAGTATCAATAGTATGTAGCAGAGAGTATCAATAGTATGTAGCGGAGAGTATCAAAAGCATGTAGTGGAGAGTATCAATAGCATGTAGCGGAGAGTATCAATAGCATGTAGCGGAGAGTATCAATAGTATGTAGCGGAGAGTATCAATAGTATGTAGCGGAGAGTATCAATAGCATGTAGCGGAGAGTATCAATAGCATGTAGCAGAGAGTATCAATAGCATGTAGCAGAGAGTATCAATAGCATGTTGCGGAGAGTATCAATAGCATGTAGCTAAGAGTATCAATAGCATGTAGCAGAGAGTATCAATAGTATGTAGCGGAGAGTATCAATAGTATGTAGCGGAGAGTATCAATAGTATGTAGCGGAGAGTATCAATAGTATGTAGCGGAGAGTATCAATAGCATGTAGCGGGGAGTATCAGTAGCATGTAGCGGAGAGTATCAGTAGCATGTAGCGGAGAGTATCAATAGCATGTAGCGGAGAGTATCAACAGTATGTAGCGGAGAGTATCAACAGTATGTAGCGGAGAGTATCAACAGTATGTAGGGGAGAGTATCAATAACAGTATGTAGCGGAGAGTATCAACAGTATGTAGCGGAGAGTATCAGCAGTATGTAGCGGAGAGTATCAGCAGTATGTAGCGGAGAGTATCAGTAGTATGTAGCGGAGAGTATCAGCAGTATGTAGCGGAGAGTATCAGCAGTATGTAGCGGAGAGTATCAACAGTATGTAGTGGAGAGTATCAATAGTATGTAGCGGAGAGTATCAATAGTATATAGCGGATAGTATCAATAGTATGTAGCGGAGAGTATGAATAGTATGTAGCGGAGAGTATCAATAGTATGTAGCGGAGAGTATCAATAGTATGTAGCGGATAGTATCAATAGTATGTAGCGGAGAGTATCAATAGTATGTAGCGGAGAGTATCAATAGTATGTAGCGGAGAGTATCAATAGCATGTAGCGGGGAGTATCAGTAGCATGTAGCGGAGAGTATCAATAGCATGTAGCAGAGAGTATCAACAGTATGTAGCGGAGAGTATCAATAGTATGTAGCGGAGAGTATCAACAGTATGTAGGGGAGAGTATCAATAACAGTATGTAGCGGAGGGTATCAACAGTATGTAGCGGAGAGTATCAATAGTATGTAGCGGAGAGTATCAGCAGTATGTAGCGGAGAGTATCAGCAGTATGTAGCGGAGAGTATCAGCAGTATGTAGCGGAGAGTATCAACAGTATGTAGTGGAGAGTATCAACAGTATGTAGCGGAGAGTATCAACAGTATGTAGCGGAGAGTATCAACAGTATGTAGCGGAGAGTATCAACAGTATATTGCGGAGAGTATCAACAGTATGTAGCGGAGAGTATCAACAGTATGTAGCGGAGAGTACCAACAGTATGTAGCGGTGAGTGTCAACAGGTGTCAACAGTATGTAGCAGAAAGTTTCAATAGTATGTAGTGGAGAGTATCAACAGTATCAAAAGTATGTCACAGAGTACCAACAGTATGTAGCGGAGAGTATCAACAGTATGTAGCGGAGAGTATCAACATTTTGTAGCGGAGAGTATCAAACAGTATGTAGCTGAGAGTATCAACAGTATGTAGCGGAGAGTATCAACAGTATGTAGCGGAGAGTATCAACATTTTGTAGCAGAGAGTATCAACAGTATGTAGCAGAGAGTATCAACAGTATGTAGCAGAGAGTATCAACAGTATGTAGCAGTGAGTATCAACAGTATGTAGCGGAGAGTATCAACAGTATGTAGCGGAGAGTTATCAACAGTATGTAGCGGAGAGTATCAACCGTATGTAGCGGAGTGTATCAACAGTATTTAGCAGAAGAGTATCAACAGTATGTAGCGGAGTGTATCAACAGTATGTAGCGGAGAGTATCAACAGTATGTTACGGAGAGTATCAACAGTATGTAGCGGAGAGTATCAACAGTACGTAGCAGAGAGTATCAACAGTACGTAGCGGAGAGTACCAACAGTACGTAGCGGAGAGTTACCAACAGTACATAGCGGAGAGTTACAACAGTATGTAGCGGAGAGTAACAACAGTACGTAGCGGAGAGTAACAACAGTACGTAGCGGAGAGTATCAACATTTTGTAGCGGAGAGTATCAACAGTATGTAGAGGAGAGTATCAACAGTATGTAGCGGAGAGTATCAACAGTAGGTAGCGGAGAGTATCAACAGTATGTAGCGGAGAGTATCAACAGTATGTAGAGAGAGTATCAACAGTATGTAGCAGAGAGTATCAACAGTATGTAGCTGAGTGTATCAACCGTATGTAGCGGAGAGTATCAACAGTATGTAGCGGAGAGTATCAACAGTATGTAGCGGAGAGTATCAATAGTATGTAGCGGAGAGTATCAACAGATAGTACATAGCGGAGAGTATCAATAGTACGTAGCGGAGAGTATCAATAGTATGTAGCGGAGAGTATCAATAGTATGTAGCGGAGAGTATCTACAGTATATAGTGGAGAGTATCAGTAGTATGTATCGGAGAGTATCAATAGTATGTTGTTGAGAGTATCAATAGTACGTAGCGGAGAGTATCAACAGTATGTAGTGGAGAGTATCTACAGTATGTAGTGGAGAGTATCAACAGTATGTAGTGGAGAGTATCAATAGTATGTAGTGGAGAGTATCTACAGTATGTACCAGAGAGTATCAACAGTATGTAGTGGAGAGTATCAATAGTATGTAGCAGAGAGTATCAACAGTATGTAGCGGAGAGTATCAACAGTATGTAGTGGAGAGTATCAACAGTATGTAATGGAGAGTATCAATAGTATGTAGCAGAGAGTATCAATAGTGTGTAGCGGAGAGTATCAATAGTGTGTAGTGGAGAGTATCAATAGTGTGTAGTGGAGAGTATCTACAGTATGTAGTGGAGAGTATCAATAGTATGTAGCGGAGAGTATCAACAGTATGTAGCAGAGAGTATCAACAGTATGTAGCAGAGAGTATCAAAAGTATGTAGTGGAGTGTATCAATAGTATGTAGTGGAGAGTATCAATAGTATGTAGCGGAGAGTATCAATAGTATGTAGTGGAGAGTATCAACAGTATGTAGCAGAGAGTATCAAAAGTATGTAGTGGAGTGTATCAATAGTATGTAGTGGAGAGTATCAATAGTATGTAGCGGAGAGTATCAATAGCATGTAGTGGAGAGTATCAACAGTATGTACTGGAGAGTATCAACAGTATGTAGTGGAGAGTATCAATAGTACATAGTGGAGAGTATCAATAGTATGTAATGAAGAGTATCAACAGTACGTAGTGGAGAGTATCAATAGTACGTAGTGGAGAGTATCAATAGTATGTAGTGGAGAGTATCAATAGTATGTAGTGGAGAGTATCTACAGTATGTAGTGGAGAGATTGATTGAATTGATTGAATTGGATTTTATAGTCGCACCAACAGCTAAGGGCATATGGCGACTTTCCAGCTTCCACTGGTGGAGGAAGACTCCAGGTGCCCCTCCGTACAATTTTCGTGCACGGGCGGGCACCTGGGTAGAACCACCGACGTTCCGCAAGTCAGCTGGATAGCTTTCTCACATAAAGATTCCAAGGCCCCTGAGGTATCGAACCTACAGCGGTGAGGGGCAAGTGATTTCAAGTCAGAGACGTTAACCACTCGGCCACGGACGCCCCATGTAGTGGAGAGTATCAACAGTATATAGCGGAGAGTATCAATAGTACATAGCGGAGAGTATCAATAGTATGTAGCGGAGAGTATCAATAGTATGTAGTGGAGAGTATCAACAGTATGTAGTGGAGAGTATCAATAGTATGTAGTGGAGAGTAACTACAGTATGTAGTGGAGAGTATCAATAGTATGTAGTGGAGAGTATCTACAGTATGTAGCGGAGAGTATCAACAGTATGTAGCAGAGAGTATCAACAGTATGTAGTGGAGAGTATCAATAGTATGTAGTGGAGAGTATCTACAGTATGTAGTGGAGAGTATCAATAGTATGTTGTGGAGAGTATCAATAGTATGTAGCGGAGAGTATCAATAGTATGTAGTGGAGAGTATCTACAGTATGTAGTGGAGAGTATCAACAGTATGTAGCGGAGAGTATCAATAGTATGTAGTGGAGAGTATCTACAGTATGTAGTGGAGAGTATCATCAGTATGTACCAGATAGTATCAACAGAATGTAGTGGAGAGTATCAATAGTATGTAGCAGAGAGTATCAACAGTATGTAGCGGAGAGTATCAACAGTATGTAGCGGAGAGAATCAGTAGTATGTAGCGGAGAGTATCAACAGTATGTAGTGGAGAGTATCAACAGTATGTAATGGAGAGTATCAATAGTATGTGGCGGAGAGTATCAATAGTATGTAGCGGAGAGTATCAACAGTATGTGTAGCGGAGAGTATCAATAGTATGTAGCGGAGAGTTTCAATAGTATGTAGTTGAGAGTATCAATAGTATGTAGTGGAGAGTATCAATAGTATGTAGCGGAGAGTATCAATAGTATGTAGCGGAGAGTATCAATAGTATGTAGTGGAGAGTATCAATAACAGTATGTAGCGGAGAGTATCAACAGTATGTAGCGGAGAGTATCAGTAGTATGTAGCGGAGAGTATCAACAGTATGTAGCAGAGAGTCTCAACGGTATGAAGTTGAGAGTATCAATAGTATGTAGTGGAGAGTATCAATAGTATGTAGTGGAGAGTATCAATAGTATGTAGTGGAGAGTATCTACAGTATGTAGTGGAGAGTATCAACAGTATGTACCAGATAGTATCAACAGTATGTAGTGGAGAGTATCAATAGTATGTAGCAGAGAGTATCAACAGTATGTAGCGGAGAGTATCAACAGTATGTAGCGGAGAGTATCAATAGTATGTAGCGGAGAGTATCAACAGTATGTAGTGGAGAGTATCAACAGTATATAATGGAGAGTATCAATAGTATGTAGCGGAGAGTATCAATAGTATGTAGCGGAGAGTATCAACAGTATGTGTAGCGGAGAGTATCAATAGTATGTAGCGGAGAGTATCAATAGTACGTAGTTGAGAGTATCAATAGTATGTAGTGGAGAGTATCAATAGTATGTAGCGGAGAGTATCAATAGTATGTAGCGGAGAGTATCAATAGTATGTAGCGGAGAGTATCAATAACAGTATGTAGCGGAGAGTATCAACAGTATGTAGCGGAGTGTATGAATAGTATGTAGTGGAGAGTATCAATAGTATGTAGCAGAGAGTATCAATAGCATGTAGCGGAGAGTATCAACAGCATGTAGTGGAGAGTATCAACAGTATGTAGTGGAGAGTATCAATAGTACATAGTGGCGAGTATCAATAGTACGTAGTGGAGAGTATCAACAGTATGTAGTGGAGAGTATCAACAGTACATAGTGGAGAGTATCAATAGTATGTAGTGGAGAGTATCAACAGTATGTAGCGGAGAGTATCAACAGTATGTAGCGGAGAGTATCAACAGTACATAGCAGAGAGTATCAATAGTATGTAGGGGAGAGTATCAATAGTATGTAGTGGAGAGTATCAACAGTATGTAGTGGAGAGTATCAACAGTATGTAGTGGAGAGTATCAATAGTATGTAGTGGAGAGTATCTACAGTATGGAGAGTATCAACAGTATGTAGTGGAGAGTATCAATAGTATGTAGGGGAGAGTATCAACAGTATGTAGTGGAGAGTATCAACAGTACATAGTGGAGAGTATCAATAGTATGTAGTGGAGAGTATCAATAGTATGTAGTGGAGAGTATCAACAGTATGTAGCAGAGAGTATCAACAGTACATAGCGGAGAGTATCAATAGTATGTAGGGGAGAGTATCAATAGTATGTAGTGGAGAGTATCAACAGTATGTAGTGGAGAGTATCAATAGTATGTAGTGGAGAGTATCTACAGTATGTAGTGGAGGGTATCAACAGTATGTAGCAGAGAGTATCAACAGTATGTAGTGGAGAGTATCAACAGTATATAGTGGAGAGTATCAACAGTATGTAGTGGAGAGTATCAATAGTATGTAGTGGAGAGTGTCAATAGAACGTAGCAGAGAGTATCAAAGCATAATTAGGATTTGATGTTAAGGTGATTGATAAAATATAAATCTAGTAATACTAAACAATACTAAAGATTAACGATGGAGTATTAGTGTTGTAATTATTTAAATGTTGAAGTATGAACTCTAAAATTTGAAGTGTGAAGTGTGAACTGTGAAGTCTGAAATATGAACTCTCAAGTATATGTATGAACTTTGAAGTCTTTATTTTCGTGTATAAGTATGAACTCCGAAGTTTGAAGTTTGAAGTCTGAAGTGTGAACTTTGAAGTTTGAAATCTGAAGTCTGAAGTTTGAAGTCTGAAGTTGAAGTCTGAACTCTGAACTCTGAAGTCACCACAGGTCTTTCATACTTTTGAGTTGTAGTTCAGAATTATAATACTTGTTTCTCCTTTGTATGAAATTACTACATATCAAAACTTTGAGCCATTGGACCTGTTGTTTTTCTTGCTTCTTCTGCCACTGCTGCTGTTGTTGTTGTTGTTGCTGTTGTTGTTTATTGTGATCACCTTCATTAAATAGACAGTGTGTTACAAGTCCTGAATACTATGATAGTTTATCGCAGTGTCCAGTCTACCCAATCATTGTGGACAAAGATGGATATAAATCTCCACATCAAAGACATAGAAAAAAAGTCGTTGCTTTTATAAATACATATGATACTAGGTTATTTTTCACCAGATTGACAGAATGCATAGCTAATTTCATCTCCTGTTATAAGAGACATGTTAGCCAGCAGAGCATCTACAGGCCCTCTTGGGCCACTTGTTTATAAATAAGTAGTCAAGGAGACCAGTTGACCAGATACATAAAATGTGTTGTTAAAAATGGATTTTGTTTTAAGGGATAATTATTCGAGCACTTTTCCCATCCTTCATTTTATGTTCCTCAATCTTATAGGTGCGAATGCTACGACTACCTTTTCGAAATTGCTGTTGAGATGAAAAAGGCGGGACTTGATCCAGCAGAGGTGCCCACACCTCCAGAGGGAGCTTATGCGCAGATGTAATCAGACGACTCTTACATTACTTTACCACATGACTTACATACCTGAGTACATACCTGATTACATAACTGATTAGTTTATTTATATATATATATATTTAGATTCACTTGATACTTTCTGTTGAAAAAAAAAAAAGCATCTAATTTCGAATCGACTTCACTTTTTGTTAGGCGGAGCTAATTGTGCACGCATCCAGTGAGGTAGGTTAAGCTAGCTGTGCACGCATCCAGTGTGGTAGGTGAAGCTAACTGTGCATGCATCCAGTGTGGTAGGTGAAGCTAACTGTGCACGCATCCGGTGTGGTAGGTGAAGCTAACTGTGCACGCATCCGGTGTACCTCAATAGAAATGGGCTATTCGGCAGTCTCAAAATACACTGATAATATTTATCTTACTTGTACCAACCTTTCAAGGCACGTTATTGTTGGTACTATAACAACGGGAAAATAATGTAAATATAAGAATTGATTCTCAAATTGTCAGCGTTTATGCGGTTTTGATATCGGTCGGGAATGGAAAATTTACCAAAAAGAGCTAACACACCACTACCTGCGTTAAAAACTGCATAAACACCAACAAATTGTGAATCAATTCTTAAATATATATATGAACTATATTGTATATGGAAACCATGACCATTTGAACCATTTGCACATAAATGCATACATATACTCCTGGTGAATGGTAATAAACACTAACTGCATGTAATAGCTAAAGCAATAAATCATAATCTGTACATAAATGGTGGATATCTTGAAGGAAATTCCATTAGTATATTTGCATTTAATGTTTTAACAAGCATTACTACAATAAACACTTGTACACCTTGCCTGGTGTGATTCAAATTTAGTTTCCATCTGATAGACCTTATTGTTCAGTGCAAGTCTGGAAGCTAGTCAGCTCTAACAAGTTGTGTGTGTGTGTGTGTGTTTGTGTGTGTCGTTCACCATAAGACCGATGAGACATCTCAAAGTATAGGCACAATAGAGTCTGGACAGTGCTTCTTGCAGTAACTACGTTGTATCTGTATTGCTGGGTGCTGTCATCTCAGTTAAGTGCGTAGTATCTTGTCACTGCTGCTCTATTTAGTTGTCGCTGTGGCGGTGAGGTGGGGAGTCTGGATGACATCCGCTACGGTGGTTGCTTCAATGAACTACTGGACTGGTGTAGTTTATGTAGCCCAGTTTGGGGCCACACCCATCACTGTATGACCCCTGCGCTGCACATACTCTCCGATGGCCTGTACATCTTCCATCTTCTGCCTGAGTCTTCCATCTTCAGCGTCGATAACGCTGAGGCGTTTGTGTAAATATATCAAGAAGAACACCAAATGTAAACTTGATGGGCTTTTTACACTGACAGGAAACCTGAACCAACTTGTTTACTATGGTGCTAACTGGGCATTGCTTACTTGATATCATGTCATAGAGGAGATGGGCACACTGGGAACCAGGTGTTGAACATGTTTTATAAATCATTTAGATAACTGGTTTACACAAGTTAATACATATTGTATGAGAGTTTTAGGTATACAATAATTAACAAGTAACCTCATAATTCGTCTGGTGATTTATTACCCCATTATTCTTAAAGTGAATTATACCTGTGTAATCAGTTTACTTTAAAATGCATGTAATTTAAAAACAGAGATTATTTAACTGCTGGGATCGATTATAGGGAAATCCTTCATGAGATGGCGTGTGGTTCTTTTCACGAAGGAGCATAAGTGAGTGAGTGAAAAAACAACCCACGCCTACCACCGAGTTAAGGATTTCCATATAATCGATCACAACAGTTAAATAATCGATTTATTACATTTTTAATCAGATTATGTACGATTTTAATCAGAAGTATTCGCTTTATTTAGCATTATCGGTGGATTACGTCGACGTCACCAACACGTTATTGACGTAACTCAACGTCGCAGTTAGTTAATTTTGTGTCGGAGTTAGTTATTAATATTTAGCGATTATGAATATTCTTTCACTGAGAAGTCCTAATCTTTCACTCACAGAAATGTAATAAATGGATATAATTGTTTGATTGGGTGATTAGGAAATATTACCCTCAATCTAAACTTGAGTTGTGGCAGCTTAAAACTATGATTGTGGCTCCAGCGAAAAATGGAGCGTTTACAACAGAATTTGCAGCAACTCTGCAGGTGAACAGGTTCTAGGCCCATCCTGCATAGTTTAATCTCAATGTAAATGGAGGGTGGGCCTGTTTGCGCCATATAACCTTTTTTATGTTGGTGTACTGTAAAATCCAATTCAACTTGACTCCCTTTTCCATTCATTGAATAGTGTGCATTTGACTGTAAGTGAATTAATACACATGTATCTACAAATTAAACGGTATGTGTGAAAACTCATGTTTTTGTTCTTATTTTCACCGAATTGAAATTCATAATCAATGTTCTTATCAACTTAAGCTAAAAATTGCAGTCTAGTCTTTGCTGAAAGCAGAGATCTCCAATGCTCTAATGTTAAAACAGAGTCATAAAAATCAGCTTGTGTTTACTCTTTCTTAGTTTGATCTGTTGGTAGAAGTAATATTTATAGCGTTTTATTTTTTGAGTAGATACGATTTATATTGCTTCTCGAGGGCCATACCACATGTTTCAAATGAGTGATATCAAGGTTTCTGATTCGAACAAGTGATATCACTCATTCACTTGAATTGATGATATTGCTCAGTCAAAAAGGTAGTTAAAAAAAAAACTCATTCAAATAAGTGATATTACTCGTTCGTTTTGAATACATGATATCACTCATTTAAACAGGTGACCACTCTATTGATTCCAATAGTCTTCCACTTATTCAGTAGGTGATATCACTCATTTGTTGCGAAAGTGTGATATCTTCTGTTCGAATGGGTGGTAACTATCATGTATTCTTTTGAATCAGTGATATCACTCATTCGAATGAGTGATCAAATGAGTGATATCACCTATTAAATGAGGGATATCACCAATTTGAATCAGTGATATCACAAACTTGGATTGAAAACCAAAATGGCACCGCATAATTACTTTGCTTTGTATCATGAAAACACTTGTGTGATTTATTGCCAAATGGATGGGTATTGTTAAATGCAACAAAATAACACTTTATAGAGTAAAGCATCAACATGCCCTCTTGTTATTAGTATGTGTCATGATGTCATGCCCGACTTCATAATAAAACACTCTTTACATAAGGGATGTAACTCTTGCAGTCTTATTTTTTTTTGTCATTTTAAACAAATATATATTGTTGATGTTTTCGAAAATGTTTGTAGTTTTTAGCTCTACTGGCCAAAGGCCAGCAGAGCTTATGGGATGCCGAGTTGTCCGTCGTCCGTCCGTCGTTAACTTTTGTCTCGTTCAAGACAATAGGGCCTTCATTTTTCATCTGATCTTTACCAAACTTTACCAGATTGTTAATATCAATGAAAGCTTGGACAAGTTCGAAAACCAGCCAGATCGGACCAGTAACAGCGGAGTTATGGCGCTTTATTTAGTAAAAAAATCTATATTTTGCCTTGTTAAGACATCGATTGGGCCTTCATTTTTAGCTCGCCTCCACGAAGTGGGGGCCCCGGCATCAGCGGTGGCGTCAGTGTATGTATTTTCCACCTCCAACATTAAAGTTTTTGGGGTAGCTTTTTGTAAATGCATGTATTTCATCAACTATGCATATTAGGCTGCTCATAATGGCCAAACAGCTTCTTTCATACATTAACATTGATATGCTGAAGATAAATTGGGTAACAAATATTAATGTATATTTTTTTTTTCATCTTTTGTGGACTTACACTTTTTACACCAATATCAACGTTAAAGTTTTTGGGCCAAGTTTTTGTAATGCATGTATTTCATCAACTATGCATAGTAGGCTGCTGATATTTGCCATACAGCTTCTTTGATACATCAACATTGATATGCGGATAAATTAGGGAAAAAATATTATTATTTATCATTTTTTAGCTCTACTGGCCAAGGGCCAGCAGAGCTTATGGGATGGTGTGTTGTCCGTCTTCCGTCGTCCGTCGTCCGTCGTCCGTCGTCCGTCCGTCGTCCGTCCGTTAACTTTTCTTCAAACGACTTCTCCTCAGAAACCGCTTGGCTAATTTTGACCAAACTTCACATGGATGATCCTTAGATGAATGCTTTTTAGATTTGTTAAAATTAGGTCAGCGCTACATCCAAGATGGCTGCCATTACCATATATGGTCGAAACCTTAAAAAATCTTCTTCTCCAGAACCGCTGGACAGATTTCAACAGTTTTTCTTTTAAAATGATCGCCAACGCCTAGACTATCAAGATTGTTCAAATAAAGTCCCCGGGGTCAAAAATAGCCGTGCCCCGGGGGTCCAAAATTTGCATATTGAGGTTTTGCATGTTTTTCATATAGACATGTAGGAAACAACTTTAAATAATCTTCTTCTCTGAAACCACAAGGCACAGAGCTCTCATGTATTACATGTAGCATCAGCTTATGGTCCTCTACTAAGTTTATTCAAATGGTGACCCTGGGGTCAAATTTGTCCCCGCCCCGGGGGTCACAGTTTTACATAGACTTATATAGGATTTTTTTTAAAAAAATCTTCTCAGAAACTACAACAGCCAGAGGTTTGATATTTTGCATTTACTATAAGCTTATGGTCCTTTACCAAGTTTGTTCAAATGGTGACCTTAGGGTCACTAAGGTCACATTTGGCCCCGCCCCAAGGGTCACATGTTTTACATAGACATGTATAGGGAATTCTTCAAACGACTTCTCGTCAGAAACCGCTTGGCTAATTTTGACCAAACTTCAAATGGATGATCCTTAGATGAATGCTTTTTAGATTTGTTAAAATTAGATCAGCGCTACATCCAAGATGGCTGCCATTACCATATATGGTCGAAACCTTAAAAAATCTTCTTCTCCAGAACCGCTTGACAGATTTCAACAGTTTTTCTTTTAAAATGATCGTCAACGCCTAGACTATCAAGTTTGTTCAAATAAAGTCCCCGTGGTCAAAAATGGCCGTGCCTCGTGGGTCCAAAGTTTGTATATTGAGGTTTTGCATGTTTTTCATATAGACATATAGGAAAAAAGTTTAAAAAATCTTCTTCTCTGAAACCACAAGGCACAGAGCTCTCATGTATTACAAGTAGCATCAGCTTATGGTCCTCTACTAAGTTTGTTCAAATGGTGACCCTGGGGTCAAATTTGTCCCCACCCCGAGGGTCACAGTTTTACATAGACTTATATAGGAATTTTTTTTTAAAAATCTTCTTCTCGGAAACTACAAGAGCCAGAGGTTTGATATTTTACAATTATTATAAGCTTATGGTCCTTTACTAAGTTTGTTCAAATGGTAACCCTGGGGTCACATTTGGTCACGCCCCAAGGGTCACATGTTTTACATAGACATGTATAGGGAAAAACTTAAAAAGTCTTCTTCTCTGAAACTGCAAGAGCCAGAGGTTTAATATTTTGCTGTTGCTTTACCAATTTTGTTCAAATGCTGACCCTGGGGTCACATCTGGCCCCGCCCCGGGGGTCACAGTTTTACATCAATGCTTGTTTTAAATTTCTTTATTTTTTATTTTTTTATTTTTTTTTTTCATATTTTTTTTTTTTTTTTTTTTTTATTTTTTTTTTTATTTTTTTTTTTCATATTTTTTTTTATAGATCTATATATATATATATATATTTATTTTTTTTTTCATTTTTTTTTTTTTTATTATCTCTACTGGCCAACTTGGAAAACCAGCCAGATCGGACCAGTAATGACAGAGTTACTGCTCTTGATATAGTTAAAAATGCTATATTTTGCCTCTTTAAGACGATGGTCACTCGCTTCATTGATGTCATAAGAGCCATATTAGCCAGTAGAGCGTCCACAGGCCCTCTTGGGCCTCTTGTTTCATTGTGGACTTAGATATCAACGTTAAAGTTTTTGGGTTAAGTTTTTGTAATGCATATATTTCATCACTTATGCATAGTAAGCTGTTGATATTTGACATACAGCATCTGTGATGCATCAACATTGATATGCTGATGATAAATTAGTTTTTTTTTTTTTATTATTTATTATATAAACTTTATTATGTAAACTCCTCTGAAACTACTTGACGGATTTTCATGAAACTTCACAGGAATGTTGCTCTTGATGTCTAATTGATCCTAGCAAAATTTCAGGTCGGCCGGAAATTCAAGATGGCTGCCACAGCTAAAAATATTTTGTTCAGAAAACAAGTTTGTAGCGACTACTTCTTGAAAACTATAAGTGATATTGATATGCGTCTTTTCCTAAAATGATCAGTATGACATGATGTTGATCCTTGTCGAAAATTATTTTGATTGGACGTTAAACATGGCTGCCAGCAGCCATCTTTGTTTACACAGAGTTATATAATGAAAACTTGTAGGCAATTTTATAAAATCGACATCTCCTCTGAAACCGCTTGAAGGATTTTGATGAAACTTCATCACAATGTTACTTGGGAGGGCCCATCCAAGATGGCCACCATGGCTAAAACTAGGTCAAATTTAAGGAAATTTCAAAGATATCTCCTCAGAAACCACTTATTCCATTCTACTGAAATATCATATACATGTTCCTTGGGTTGGCCTCTATCAAGTTTGTCTTTTTCGTTATCGTCAAATAATAAAAATAGCCGCCACGGCGACCCAAAGTTTACATAGAGTTATATAGGAAATGGTTAAAAATTACATCTTCTCTGAAGCCGCCTGAAAGATTTTGATGAAACTTAAGCATAATGATATTTGGGATAGTCTCTCTCAGATTTTTGTTTTTTATGGCTGCCAGTCATCCAAGATGGCCGCCATAGCTAAAACTAGGTCAAATTTAAGTAAATTTCAAACGACATCTCCAAAACCACTTATAAAACCACTTATTCCGTTCTTGTGAAATATCATATACATGTGTCTTGGGTTAACCTCTATCAAGTTTGTGTTTTTCGTTATCGTCAAATAATCAAAATGGCCACCACGGCGACCCAAAGTTTACATAGAGTTATATAGGAAAAGGTTAAAAATTACATCTTCTCTGAAACTGCCTGAAAGATT